>OY787676.1:9911028-10183431 GCA_963678985.1 Spisula subtruncata
CCGCCTACTGGGATAAGTAGAGCCCCTGCCTACTGGATTTTGTAGGGTCCCGTCTACTGTGTTAAGTAGGCCCCCGCCGCACCTACTTGGTTAAGATGGACCCCGTCTACTGGGTATAGAGGCCCGCCTACTGAGTTAAGTAGAGCCCCCCTACTGGGTTTAGTAGAGCCCCCGCATACTGGGTTTAGTAGAGCCCCCGCATACTGGGTTTAGTAGAGCCCCGCCTATTGGGTTAGGTAGTAGTTTACCCGTTTGCATAAATGAGTGGTAGATATTTTATAAGTGATACTCGAATATTTTAAGTACATTTTGTATTGTTTTTAACCATGTATTAGTAGTGATTGTACAGCACTTTTGAACGTGTGTATACATAAAAAAGGTCTATAAAAATATGGTATAATAATAAAAATTAAAATAATAGCAATAGGATATAGTCGCGTGGTAGCAATATAATTAGTCACGTAGTGGCAATTGGATTAGTCACGTGGTAGCAATAGCATTAATCACGTGGAAGCAATAATAATAATTGGATTACTTCACAACGGTGACCAAACTATTATATTTCTGAATTGAGAGTACAATGTCAACCGTCGATAAGTAGTTAGTATCAGAATCCACGATCATAACACACATAGCAAGACTACAATAACTATACTGATGCGACCACAAGCCTACGAATTTATATCACAAACTACAGTTTTAACTTCTCCAATTTTTCACCCATTCAATGTAAAAGACTGAGTCTGGGGAAGTCAAAACTGTCGTTCGTGAAATAATTTCGTAGACCTGTGATGTGAAGTGCCTTACCTACCATTTATTGGCTTACAAACGACTGATATAACTTTGAGGTGACACATGACTTACTTTCGTTCGCCAAAAACTTATACATCATATGAATATACAATCACATCCATTGAAACATTTTCTATTTCGTTGGAATAAGATTAATACGAGACATAAGTTGTGTTTTAGTGTAATGTTGTCGTCGCGTGTAATCACGCTATAGTATCAAGGGAAACTTGCAGATCATTGTCTTAATCTAGACCGACTGAACAAGTCTAAGAACCACCAGTATTGAATTAACGGTACTCTATAGAAGACAAACAAACATAATGTAGGTGATTTACAACAAGATTACATGGAAAGCTATTGTACAATGTGGGGGAACGTAACTTTTGGTATGCCAGACAATTATCATGCTGTGTAGGAGACAATGAGGGTTGATATAAAGTTTAAGAACCTCCACTACCACGAAAATTAAATGATCGATACTCTTTCGAAGGCATGCACATATAATTTCGATGATTTTGAAACAATATTACATGACAAACGACCATGTAGCGAGAGTGAGGAGGGACTTATATATAGTGTCACATCAAAATTTCTCCTGTGTAGGATATAGTCTTTAAATCCGTCGCTGAATAGTTAAAACCTCGTGCCTGGGTTTTATCCAAAATTGTTATGCAGATCTGTAAAAGTTTCGTTAATACACGTCATTTGACACATTCGAAACCCAATAACTAATGACATTTTCAGAACATCATTTGCATGTGTGAAAATAACTAAACATTTTGAAGTAAGTCTCCTTTAAAAATTGAAGAACCTTAGGTTTTGACTATCTACACGACTATCTAACGACTATTACAATAAGCAAATATTGCAAAGTAGCCCAAATGTAGATCAACCAGATCAACAATACCATGTGACAGTTTCAAAAAATACCACGTGACCAGTTCAACAATACAACATAAGTCTGACATTACGACCTCATGTGTTATTGAAACACTGTGTTGGTTGAAACATTGTGGCGGCAGAAGAAATATGGTATAAAATCCTTACCTTCGACGTTTCTTCATCCACATGTTGTCTATACATTGAGATCTCACGATCTTTGTCGTCACATGTGATTTTCATTTCCCTTAATTGTCGTTTGAGATCCCTTAATAGTAGATCCTTCCTCTGTGAAGGGGTTTTATAACCGTCAGGAACACATTGCCGATGGAATCCATCCCCTAGGGACATATGATGCATGTTGGCTTGTGAGAGAGATTTATCCGGGGAACGCTGTTTCTCAAATCTTAATCGGCTCGCGATTGTCTCCCTTGGAAGCTTACTACATCCGGGCACTACCATACATTCCTGTGACGTCATAAACACGTGATTTCCTTGTCCACTAGAAGGTCGATGTGGCATATCCTCGTGAAATTGGAATTTATTTGTCTTGCTATTGAAAACAGACGAGGCGGTATCGAAAGTTTTACTCTTTGGAATTTTACTTTTAGTTGACGACCTTTGGTCTACTGATAGGTTAGCGCCATTTTCAGTGATTGCTTCTACATTAACTACAATGTCGTTATGATGTTGTTTATTGCTAACGTTGATAGACATGTTGGCTTCAGCGCCATTGGAAACATTCGCGTTATCGGCTCCATTCTTTTTGTTGTGCGTAGTAGCGTCGATAGAGAAACTTTCTATGTTAGGGGCTTCAGTTGGTGTTACTTCATCAGCGAATGCGAAATCTTCCGTTGACATCTCTAAACTATCCACTGTAGATCGACTTGAATCTGAATTACTGACCAATGATATGTTAGAATCCAAAATTGAAGAACCTGGCGTCCTTAATGTATGTCCAAGCACAGATTTTGTTATAGAATCCACGGACATTTCTACCACCTATAGCATAATCTAGCTATGCGCAACCTCAAAGTTTAGGTTGGGATATATGTGCTTCCTTAGTATTCAGACATCTCAATTCCACAACATGAATACATTTAATTACATCCAATTCCAGTAAGTTTAGTTTACTACTACTATGACGAAACAACCATTGAGTGCGTATTGGAATTTGTCCATGTAGCGTGTGAAGCGAAAGGTGTATACACACAAATTTTTGTTGCCACTGTAGCAAATAATTCACAGTAATGCATGCACCAACTCACATTAGCATCGTTGTTATTTGTTCACATGTGATTAATTATATTACGAAACTTCAACGAACGTACTAAACTGTTTGCTGGCTAGACACTGTGATCTGTAAGTTTCACGGTGAACTGAAAACAAAGACGAAAATAGTAATAAACAACAATTTGTATGAATCACCGTTTGCTTCTTGGTTAATTTGACTTTTGACACAACACACTTTTATGTCTACCACTAAAGACAAATGGTTGACACAATGGACCTCTCTTTCTTTTTTATCGGTCACCAGAAAGGAAGCCATACATGAACCATCATCTAACTTACAGGTGGCTCACCAATCAACCAGGATCAGGCCCCGATCTCCTGAAGCTACTCACTCTGGGGAAATTTCAAATATTGGTATTGGTATTTATGTTAATTGCACTGGAAATTGACATCACATCATAGAAATGACATTCTGGGTGAATAACAGCATCATTTCAAAAGCTTGAACTTCAGATTTATCTATAATTCTGACTTTGATGTTACCAAAATATCAATTAGAGTTGAGATTTCTACTTGAGATGCTTCTGGTAGGGGCCTGACCATTCGACACCCGTCCAAGTATAAGAACCTGAACATCTGCGATGCACTGAGTTTTAACAAAAATAGTTAATATATTTATGTTATTAGATCCTAATCTAACAGGCACAAGTCGATGTTTGTGTAATTTTCATACCGATCTGACATAAAATAGACATTTAGAGCGATATAACATGCCATTCTGGACCAGTCCATGATTCTGTCTTTAATTTCATGATTGAGCCGTCCGAGATTGACCAACATTGGACGAATCTTACTGGAACTAACAAAGAAATTGATATTACTCAAACAGAAGAATTTGATTGCCCGATAGAAAACAACGATGAAAGATAAATCAAGAAAAACATTGACTCAGTGTCAGCGTATTATCACTTATACACTGACACTCAATCAAACATTGTTTATTGAATAAGGCCCTTTTTACATTGATACATGGTGATTCCTCTCTTAACATACCGATACACGAGTTTTCTGTTGTCGAGATATTGGTTAACAATAACAGCAGGGACTGTATGATTAATGGTATGGTCGAGATGTTCTAACTAGAGACGTGTAGGAAAGTTGATACAGTATATACATATTAAGGTCAGTATGATGTTGTTTTATATATTGGTATTGGATACAGACATTGCAGTAATTGGGTGTATAATTTGTATTAAGTTCAACAGTAAAACTTCCCGACAAATAGAAAATGTTTTAACCTGAACTGAAAATTGTATTTGAAACTATACATTGCTATCTTTGCTAGGCTTTAGTTAATTACATGCAATGCGTTTCCATTCGTTCTGCGATAGTTCGTGGTCACATTGAGAAACAACGGCCTCACATACTAATGCGGGCACTAAAACAACTATATACATGTAATACATAGGGTGAAAGATCGACGTTATGTCCGCGACGACCAACTTTACAATTACACTACTAGTCTATACGTGCTAACACAATATAAATACCCATCGAATGTCTTCTATACCGTGACTTATAATGCTCATATCATCACAAACTTAATTTATAATAATGAACAGAATCAAAACCACAATACAGTAAACTTGATATGTGTTGGAGGAGGTCATTCATCCAAACTAAATCTCACAAATTAGAATACAATAACCGTACTGATTGTTGAAATCTAGTTTGGGCTGCTGGACCATTCTAGTGTGTTCTGGGGACGTCACTCGTCCAAACTAATTCGCACACATGAAAATAAAATAACGATACTAATTGTTGAAATCTAGTGGGGGCTGCTAGATTATGCTGGTACAGTGTTATATAATATACGACATTCGAGATTATCTGATGAGGTTTTGCGTGCATAATATGATTTTGTTAAATATTCATCAACGATTGTGTAAATTACTCGCCATTTATTTCCATTCAATCTAAGGTTTTCCCGCCAAATCATTGAATTATTAATCACAATGGAATTAGCGTGATTGTCATCTCATTTTATTCCCAGGTATTAAAAGAAACGAGTCAGCTTATTTTCCATAGTATATTTTATCCTGCTAACGCGTGTCTGTCACCTGTACATTTGGGGCATCTTGTGTCTGGAAATTGACCATGCTAAAAGGGTCGTTTAGGTTGTTCACCTGATATAGTAGAACTTGCATGCATGCTACTATGGTGGAAATAATTTTCAGCTTCTAAGAATAAAGTAAATGCATGTTAAATGTGTTCTCACTGTTTTAACCAATGCCCTTGTTATTTACACCAGATAGCCCATATTGATAGATTCAGTACTTGGTTAGCACTGGTTAGATAATTTTTTTATGGACTTAGGATGAGTTCCACACATGCCTGGTCATCATTTTAATGTTAAGAGCGATCGATGTAATATTCAAGTTTATGAATAACATTTTGAATTCCTGATGTTTTCTCTTTGATTGCACAATAAGAATTTGTAATGATTGATCATTCCATGAAAATGCATATACACCTCTGTGGTCTCTTGGCGACAGTTGCACAAATACGACAAGGTAGTGTCATCCAGATTATATTATGATTCTGTCTAGATCACAAAAAAATGCTGAAGAGTTTTGTGTAGAAGCTTTTTCAAGGTCCATTATAGTGTAACTTTTGCTACATCCAATTCTCGGGCGGCACTGGGGGTTTACTGCTGATCGAGAGGTCCTTGGTTCGCTCCTCGGCCGGGGCACTTGGTCATTTCTGAAACTCTTTTCAGTGTTTCCCACCCAACTGTTTATATTTATAAACAATGTATCCTGTTTATATTCTGTATCCTTATTAAGTCAATTATACAGTTTTATTGACGTTCCTGGCGGTGTATAGAGAACCATTAAAGCTAGTAGGGACATCTGCTGCCAAAAATCAATGTTGAATGAAAACTTCAATACTTGACGGCAGGAAAATAAAGAGTTTACATGTTATCTAACGTATTAAACACGCAAACCACCAATCTGAATATCTTGCTTGTTCGAAAGTGCAAGCAATTATTTCCAATGGGGTCCTGTGTTGTTGCTGAAAGGGGCAGTAAATAGAGGAGACAGTGTTGTGATACTAGGAACCTAGGCGCGCTTCTGTAATTAGGTCCGAAGAGACACTTCGGTTCATTGAAATGTGTTCTGCGGAGGTCCAAACACCCGTCCAAACTAAATCGAACAAATTAGATACTGATCGTTGAAATCTTGTTCGGGCCGCTCGGTCATTTAGTAATACAATAGTACAGAACCAAAACTTGGAATATGTTCTAGGGAAGTCACTCATCCAAATCTCACAAATTAGAATACAATAATGATACGGGTTGTTGAAATCTAGTTCGGGCTGCTAGATCATGTCAGTACATTGTAATGCAATAATCGACATTCGAGATAATCTGATCAGGTTTTGTGTGCATAATAGGATTGTGTTAAATATTCATCGATATTGCGTAAATCACTCGACATTTATTTTCATTAAATCTCAGGTTTTCCCGCCAAATCATTGAATTATTAATCACAATGGAATTAGCGTGATTGTCATCTCAAATTATGCCCAAGTATTAAAAGAAACTTGTCAGCTTGTTTTCTATAGTACATTTTATCCTGCTAATGCGTGTCTGGCACCTACATATTTGGGTCATCTCGTTTCTGGGAATCGACCATGTTCAAAGGGCCCTTAAGGTCGCTCATGCAAGCTGCTATGGTGGAAATAATTTACAACTTCTACAAATAATGTAAAAGCAGTCTATATTGCATGTAAAAGGTGTTCTCACTGTTTTAACCAATGCCCTTGTTATTTACACCAGGTAGCCCATATTGACAGATCCAGTACTTGGTTAGCACTGGTTAGCGAATTTCTTTATGGACTGGGGATTCGTTGCACGTACGCCTGGTCATCATGTCAATATAAAGAGCGATCGATGTGATATTCAAATTTATGAATAACATTTCGAATTCGTAATGTTTTCCCTTTAATTGAACAATATGAATTTGTAATGATTGATAATTCCATGACAATGCATATACACCTCTTTGTGGTCTCGTGGTGACAGTTGCACAAATACTACAAGGTAGTGTCATCCAGATTATATTATGATTCTGTCCAGATCACAAGAAATGCCCCAATAACATACCCCAAACCGGAACCAGAATATTATAAGAAAAATATAAGAATGTCCCATTGTCAAAGTTGAGTTCTTACCATTTTCCCTAAAAACTGAGGAGAGAGTGTTAGTTTATATGTATCATATGCACCATCTATTACTATACATGTATTTTATATAGCAACATGTTTACAATGTGTAAAATTGTTTAATATTTCTGACATTCTGTAAATTTGACAGTGCAATTATGTGTAAACAACTATACATTATATAGTATCATAATTATGTACTAATCCGGGTATTTACTAACTCAGAACTTGTAAGGTGTGTACTGGGATGTCCTCAACCCAGACACACCTATTGACGAGGAAAATAAACTAATACTCCACCTCAAAAAAAAAAGAAAAAAAAAGAAATGCTGAAGAGTTTTGTATAGAAGCTTTTGCAAGGTCCATTACAGTGTAAATTTTGCTATATCCCATTCTCGGGCGGCACTGGGGGTTGACTGCCGATAGCCCATATTGATAGATCCAGTACTTGGTTAGCACTGGTTAGCGAATTTCTTTATGGACTGGGGATTCGTTGCACGTACGCCTGGTCATCATGTCAATATAAAGAGCGATCGATGTGATATTCAAATTTATGAATAACATTTCGAATTCGTAATGTTTTCCCTTTAATTGAACAATATGAATTTGTAATGATTGATAATTCCATGAAAATGCATATACACCTCTTTGTGGTCTCGTGGTGACAGTTGCACAAATACTACAGGGTAGTGTCATCCAGATTATATTATGATTCTGTCCAGATTTTTGTATAAAAGGTTTTGCAAGGTCCATTACAGTGTAAATTGTGCTTCATCCCACCCTCAGGCAGCACTGGGGTTTGACTGCCGATCCAGATGTCCTTGGTTCGCTTTTCGACCGGGGCACTTGGTCATTTCTTTAACTTTTTTCAGTGTTTCCCAACCAACTGTTTATATGTATATTGTGGTGCGCCAGGTTTGACCGACCACATGTCTTCCTATTAACGCTCATGTATAATTTACAAACATTGTTCAATTTGTTGACATAAAGTTAGGGACGAAACTTCGGGTACGAAGTGGTTTGGGTGCACTTGCTTTCGTGTAGAAAGCTCGACAACGGAGGCTGTTGTCGTCGTATTTTTATGATCAGTACACGTATAAATGATGTTATTCCTTGAAGATCAAGTACTCTCATCACGTAGTTAGATATTTACCTGCATTTTAGCGATTTTTCGCTCGTCCTTGGCGTCAATTTCAGCAACCGGAAACGGTGCGCATGTAAGTTGTTCTCCGTAGCAACGGTCGGACACCCCTTAATGTTGAAATATCGTAAAACCTGTAAACCACGGCCGCTGCTGAAGGTGTTTTGATACAGAGGGCCCTATACTTAATTTTATTGCATTGATTTAGACCGATTGTATGATGTCTTAATGTGTTTTTGTGGTTGATTGTAGATTTTGGAAGGTGTTCTATGGTTGCCAGTACGCAATTTTTTTATGTGTGCAGCTCTCGACCAATCAGATTCGGGATTTGCGCACAAAATTTTGTGGTACGCATTTTGCGTACCACAGAATTTTGTGTACTGCGCACAAAATTTTGTGGTACACATTTTGTGTGCCACAGAATTTTGTGCGCAAGCTGTCTGGTATATAAGGCGAGGCTCCCGTCATTCGGGGTCTCCACACTTAAGAATTTTTTCAAGGCAAAACTCTATTTAATTATTTTTAGGCATTTTTATGTAGAATTTCACGTCTGAGTTGATTAATAACTGTATTTTTACGTTTTATTGAGTCTTTAGCGATTTTTTAGCTTAAATAAGTACTTTGGTGATTTTTGTGAGAATTTATTCTTTTGAGTCCGCTTGATAGACTTTAGGTCAAAAATCACTAAATTATGTTTGAGTAATCAAAGCACTCAAAGTTACATTGAAACCTAGAATTGTTTTATGTATGATTATTCATGTTAGTGAATATTAAATTCAGTCATTCTTGTTAAACCATCTTATCCTTTACTGTCCCGTGGAGACCACCCCCCATCTGAGCAGGTACACACACACACGTACACACACATATACACACACACACATGCAGATGAGCTAAGATCTACTGTGAGCTGATGCTGAGTTCCTGTTCAAGTACAAGACATCCTGAGAACTGACAGATAGCTCAAGAAGTACTGGTTGGCCTGGAGTCTATAGATGTGCTGAGATCTGCAGCTGTACAGACAAGTACTGGTTGGCCTGGAGTCTATAGATGTGCTGAGATCTGCGGCTGTACAGAGAAGTACTGGTTGGCCTGGCGTTTACAGATGTGCCGAGATCTACTGTTGTACAGACAAGTACTGGTTGGCCTGGAGTCTATAGATGTGCTGAGATCTATACATATGCTTACATTTTTCACACATAGTAACATTTTTATACAACTAACCAGACTACTTAAACCCTGCTCAGATATAGATATCCGGGTTTTGAAACGCAAAGCGTTTTAAAGTCAGGTGTTCATATAGAGTCACTCTACCAGTGTTATAATTAGTCAGAAAAGCACGCACACAGTCACTGTATTAGTTGAGAGTGCATATAGTCTTGCTACTATAGTGTGCGATATTTAGCCACGCTACCATTAGGCTATTTGAATACATATAGAGAGTCACGCTACCAGCGAGTCAACTGTTAAGAACCCCTGGCGCATAACAATATACAATGTATCCTGTTTATATTCTGTATCCTTATTAAGTCAATTATACAGTTTTATTGACGTTCCTGGCAGTGTATAGAGAACCATTAAAGCTAGTAGGGACAGCTGCTGCCACAAATCAATGTTGAATGAAAACTTCAATACTTGACGGCAGGAAAATAAAGAGTTTACATGTTATCTAACGTATTTAACACGCAAACCACCAATCTGAATATCTTGCTTGTTTGAAAATAACCCATATAAGAACAATTATTTGCAATAGGGTCCTGTGTTGTTGCTGAAAGGGGCAGCAAATAGAGGAGACAGTGGAGGGCGATCCAAGATATCCGGGCGCACTTCCCTAACACGTCCCGAAGAGACACTTCGGTTCTTTTTACGTGCCTGGGGTTCAGCACCGATACACGCAAGACTACCTCTGCGTTTCAGAAATGACAAAGTTCCCCGGCCGAGGAGCGAACCGGGGACCTCCCGATCAGCAGTCAAGCCCACCGTGCCGCCCGAGAATGGGATGAAGCCAAATGTACCTTATAATGGACATTGCAAAAGCTTCTATACACAACTCTTCAGCATTTTCTTGTGACCAGGACAGAATCATAATATATTGTCAAAGACACCACCTTGTCATATTTGTGCAACTCTCGCAATGTGACAACAAAGGTGTATAGGCATTTTCATGAAATAATCAATCAAACAAATTCTTATTGTTCAATCAAAGGGAACACTTTAGAAATTCGAATTTTATTCATAAAACATAAGATCGATCCATTCAAAATCGCAATAGACATTAATATGATGACCAGGCGTGCGTGAAACACACTCCGTCCAACTGGAATCCCCATAGCCAGGGCCAGCTAAAGTACTACATCTATCAATATGGGTTACCTGTGTCGCTGGTTGCAATTTATTTCTAAGACCACTATATGAACATGCATGATGCTTCTACTATATCAGATGATCGACCTTAAGGACCCTTTGGGTGTGGTCGATTCCAAGACACAGGATGCCACAATTGTGCAGGTGACAGACACGCATTACCAGGATAAAATATACTATAGAAAATAAGCTGACGAGTTTCTTGTAATACTTGGGCATAATTTGAGATGACAATCACATTGTGATTAATAATACAATGATTTGGCGGGAAAACCTGAGATTTAATGTAAATAAATGGCGAGTTATTTACGCAATCGCTGATGAATATTTAACACAATCCTATCATGCACGCAAAACCTCATCAGGTGATCTCGAATGTCGTATATCGTATTACAATGTACTTGCATAATCCAGCAGCCAGAACTAGGTTTCAACAATCAGTATCGTTATTGTATTCTAATTTGTGAGATTTAGTTTGGATGAGTGACCTCCCCTGAACACACTTCAAATTTACTTTATTTTGGTCTTGCATCTATGCATAATTACTAAGATAATTGTGTGATTCTGTGTGCATTATACGTCACGGTATAGAAGACATTAGATGGTTATTGATATTGTGTAAGCACGTAGTGTAATTGTAAAGACAGTAGTCCCGGACATAACGTCTATCTCACAGAAATCAGTAACACCACAACACAACTACAATGGACAATGCCCACGCACAAGCCAAAGAAACAATTAAAAATCAAAGTCGCCACCGAAAAAAAATGCAGGATGACCGAGTTTCACAAAGAAATTATAGAATAGCGGTTATTGCATGAGACCGAATAAAGCACATGTCTAAACCCGACCAAGTTCCTAAAGACCCCGCTACACGGCGATCCAATCACGTTAATGTGACCTGTAGAGGCACAACTACGACTTGATTTATAACCATTTTCTGTTTGTAGTGAGAGTTTTACTGTCGAAAGTAATACAAAATATACAACCAATAACTACAATGTCTGAATAGAAAACAACATCATATACTATTAAAGTAGTTATACAACGTATCAACTTTGCTACCCATCTATGTATTGTAAACCTCGTCCCTGACATTACTCATACAGTCTCTGGCGTTATTGTTAACCAATATAACGACAACAGAAAACTCGGTATGCCAAGAGAGGAATCACCACGTATGACAATTTATCACTCGTGTATAGGTATGAAAAGAGAGGAATCACCACGTATGACAATTTATCACTCGTGTATCGGTATGCCAAGAGAGAAATCACCACGTATGACAATTTATCACTCGTGTATCGGTATGCCAAGAGAGGAATCACCACGTATGACAATTTATCACTCGTGTATCGGTATGCCAAGAGAGGAATCACCACGTATGACAATTTATCACTCGTGTATAGGTATGAAAAGAGAGGAATCACCACGTATGACAATTTATCACTCGTGTATCGGTATGCCAAGAGAGGAATCACCACGTATGACAATTTATCACTCGTGTATCGGTATGCCAAGAGAGGAATCACCACGTATGACAATTTATCACTCGTGTATCGGTATGCCAAGAGAGGAATCACCACGTATGACAATTTATCACTCGTGTATCGGTATGCCAAGAGAGGAATCACCACGTATGACAATTTATCACTCGTGTATCGGTATGCCAAGAGAGGAATCACCACGTATGACAATTTATCACTCGTGTATCGGTATGCCAAGAGAGGATTCACCACGTATGACAATTTATCACTCGTGTATCGGTATGCCAAGAGAGGATTTACCACGTATGACAATTTATCAAAGGTAAACTAGGACCTTATTCAATAAACATTGTTTGATTGAGTGTCGGTATATAAGTGATAATACCCTGACAGCGGGTCAATGTTTTTTTCTTGATTTATCTGTTTTCTACAACACAATCAAATCCTTCTGTTTGAGTTATGTCTTTTTGCTATATCCAGTAACATTTGTCCAATGATGGTCAATTTTACAATTAAATACACAATGAAAGAGTGATCCAGAATCCTAGATATTTCGCACTAAAAATTATTTTAGGTCAGATCGGTATGAAAATTACACTAACATCGAATTTGTCTGTTAGATCAAGAACTTATAAACGAAGGCTGCTACCGTTTATACATGTAGCCATACAAAGTATATCAAATTATCATCAATTTTGAGAATTAACAATACATGTACTTGGAATGAGAAGGTCGTAAGCACATAACCAATATTTTGAGAAAACAAGAAAAACTGTCTGATAATCACTCCAAAACAAACTTTTTAAACTAAAGTTTGGTCAACATGACAAGTTCCGATTTTCATAGGCTCATAAGAAACGCCTTATGATGTAGATTTCAAATATGCATTAGTCTTATAAGGTAGTAAGTAGCACTTTAGTAAGATTATCTAAAATTTCCTATTTAAACTAACGTACATCCGCCAGTTTGATTTGACCACTGGTGTTATCGCTTAATTGGATGCTACCTGACCTAAACTACTATAAGCTTTAGGACAGGGAACCAGACTAAGCTAAGCTATCATTAGGTTGATGAAAAAATGAAAATCATCCACTAACTTGAAAGTTATAAAAGTGCATGCAGCCAGACAAATCTCTTAAATAAGAAAGAACTATTTTTACTTGGAGTCTCGATCGGTGAGCATCGGATCAATATTTAATGCAGTGCAAACTTTAGGATAGCTTACTCAATTAAAGGATAATGTTAGCCACTGGTGATATGCATGCGATAAGGGAATCACGAGACGAAACCTAATGAGTCTGCAGTAACGTTACAAAATAAATTTACCTCTGTTCTGTGTTTAGCTTTTTTATCTCAATTTTAAAGGTACATAACCCGGGTGATTATAAATAAATACTAAACTAAATTCTACTTGTTCAGGAAAGATATTGTCGTAAACGTTTGCGTTCACATAAATGGCTACGTCGCTCGCAAAATATCCTAACTTGACTGTACTTTATTCTTTGTAATGTTTACAAATGTTTCGTCAGATTTAAAGGAAGAATGTAGAGTTACGATTGAATTGTCGATAGTTTGAGAAGAAATTCACCGAATTATACAACTCATTATATCCTCAGTTCTGAAAGTGTTTACTGAAGGTAGTATGACCATACCATACGTGTGGTTATCCAAAAGTTCGTGGACAAGTACAATATCTAACAATTTAACCGGGATCATAGATTCATAACATTAAGTCAAATTGTTTTTTAATTAGAACAAAAATTCAACGAACTTTTGGATAACCCCATGAACAGTCGAATACCCAGATAAACATCAGCGTTGGCATACATTTATGATAAACAAAGTGCTTTGAAATGTGTTTCAAAATGTAATGATTCAGAAGTAAAAGTTTTAAAAAGTCTTTTGATCGCAATCTTCAATTCAACCAGACATACAGGTAGTGTCGATTTTCCCTCATATTTGATTAAAGGGAGACACTGTTTTTGCTACTTATTCCTGACATTCAAGTACATTTAATTATCGTACTGTTAGAGTTCATCGTCTAAATAATGAGTAATGGATTTACCAAAATTACTACAAGATATCAAATCGATGTAGTCTTGTTTGAAAGCATACACATGTAATTCGGATTGTTTTGTACAACAGCAAAGCAAAAAGGAGACAAAACAACGAATTGTCATAGAAAGTCTCTTTTATGTACCATTTTTCTTATTGTAGTAACCATGTTTTTCTCTCACTTACAATACCAATATTGCTTGACACATTACAGAATGTGTTAGAATAACATGCCTATCACAATCCTAAATTCCAGGAGAAATGATAAAACTACGACTGGAGCTTTGATGATTGACCAACCACTTGATGAAGATCTTGTTTGCATGCTTGTTCAGTTTATTAGCACATATTGTATGACAACGACTTGTAAAAAAACTCAACACAGTCCGGTTAGGATACGAATAGAGTGACGCACTGGTAGGGTGTTATGCCTATCATAAAGGCTTATAAGACATGTCATTTCTAAACTAAACTCTATCTGTTCAGGTAACGGTTGTAATCTTTTGAGTACACGTAAATTGCTACGTCATTTGCAAAACGTCTTAACTTGACTGTATATATTAAGAATTTAGTTCCCTCTTCTCTCTGAATCGTACACAATTTAAAGCCCCTTGATATGTAAGTATGGTAAGTCTATTTAGATTTAACAATGTGATTCGTATGTTAACTTCTTTTTTCTTAAACCTGCTCAAGTACATATGATTAGATCATCGGTTGTATAAATTGAATTTAATAAGCAATTTCTAGTATCTGCATTAACTTATTTAGCATCATTCGAACGCTGCTCTCACAGATGGTCACTAATTCTAAAAGGCAGGTGAATATTAATGTGGAAACTCTGAATGGAATACATGTATCAATAATTAGTACTGCAGCTGACACAGTGATTTCCTGGAGGAGATCAACATCACATGAGATGACAACGAAAGACTGGGAACAGGTTGAATTTAGGTCCCAGATAGAACACAATGGCGTTATTGTAAAGTATAAAACAGTTTAAAAGCACGTTTAAAGTAGTTTCGGAATGATACTGAAGTTCAGTGCATGCGCGTACAAGTCGTTTTAGGATACAGGTGGTTGTGCTATTTTAAGTCATGGAAATATTATTTAAGCTAACTTAATTACTGCAACAAATAATCGACTAGAATTGCTGGAGATATTCTGGTAAAATTGCTTCGACTCATATATTACAGTACCGCTACAGCCACCTATACACTTAAACGAATTTCTAATTGGCCACCCAATGAAATATTATATTATGCGATATATTCAGTCAATATTTCTAAAAGTGTGGTTATTTTCATTCCATGCACTTATCTATCGATTTCAAGAAATAAATTACGCATGCATGTATGAAATCATCCATGCGGAACAGTTAGTGCAAAATGGCTTACGTGCACGTGGTTCACGTGCCCGACATGTTTGATTTTTTAAATCAGCCAAAATGTATTCTCTGTCCATTGACTTAATGAAAGTTGTTTATACTGGCGAGAATAAGTAAAACGGGGCGCACTGACGCCGTTGGAATGACGAGTACCAGCACCAAAATCCAGACATGTACGTCAAAACGTCTTTTTATAAAAAAGCGATATTTATAATAACGTGGTGTTTAGCTCGAATTACTGCGAGAAACATATTTTCTATCAATACAATTGGACAGTATCGGGGTTTCGATTATTTATATCTTTCTAAAAGCATTTTTTAAAACTAATTTATAAAAACTCGTGGCAAATCAGAAATTCGTTCAATGTATGCATGCATCTGACGTCATAAGCGCGTTCCACATGGCTCATTTTCACAAATTATAGTGTTTAAAGAAAAGTCGATCTACAGGGAACAAATTTATACCAAATACGATACCATTCCAAGCTGCGCACGAGGCCAACGTGCAAAAAAGCAATTTCGCACCAACCGTTACGCATGGATGATTTTGTAATGAATACGCCATTTCTTTCCAGAAATAGATAAGTAAGTGCGTCGAATGAACAAATAACACAGCCTAAGATTTATCGATATAATTTATCAGATGATATAATATTTTTTAGGGTGGCCAATTAGAAATTCGTTTAAGTGTATGTTAGGGTCGTGTTCCATACAACGTATATGTATATATACATATTAAACTAGTAACAGCTGTGACGAATGTCAATTAATTAATGTTCACTTGTGCAGTATATACACTCACAGTGTATGGAAGGAACTGTAAACTAGTTTCTTTACATATTTCCCTCGACTATTCTTTATGTTGGCATAATATGACTTTTTAACTTAATCCAAACGTGTTTAGATTGACTATATATTTACAAATGTACAAGTATTTATTGTAACGTTACGAGGATGTTATTCAAATGGATACGGGTAATCAATGTTCATAGTAATGCATTAAATCAATAATGAAGTAAATATATTAACATTTTCAAATAATATAATCAGATTTAATCATGTCACTTACCATAAATCATTTGACTTAATCCCTAAGCGACCGCCATATGTTGGAACGTACACGACAAATTAGTTTCTGAGAAATATGCGCGCGCATCCCGGAAACACGTCGAAATGACAATATTGGATTTCAGACAGCAGCGACCATATAGGCATTAGCGCGTGTCAATAACTTGATGAATGCAGAGTGGTAAGCTTAGTAGTGTTTCACACGTTATGTTTCACAATCTCCTTATAATCTTAGAAAGTCTATTATTAACATATCACTTGTGTCAGGCTTGGCTGATTTGTTTAAAATGGACTGACATTTGACTGTTACGTGTTATCATAAGCAGAGTCTCTCCCACTGCCACCATTATTGAATTCCCACGACAAAAGACGCCGCGAATGTCATATACGCATTGCCGATACAAATGCCTCGATTCGCTATGTGAAGCTCTCATATTGCAATCCAATATTTGTTAGTAGCATCCCACATACGCTATGCTTTGCCTTTCGGGATTGCAGCACATTATGTATGTGTTTGCGTAAACGTTGCGTGACTGGAAATCTGATTGAATTATCATTGTGCGCCGGGAGTGTCACACTGTAAAGTATTGCTTACTCGCGGGGCATAAATTTCCGTTAATTTTAATGGAATGGAAGACAAAATATCAAACCTCTCGGCTCAAACGACTCACAACATTCTGAGCAAGTTGTTATCAACCATTGCTTGTATGACACCGAATTGCAACAGCATATTCGTGAGATTGGATCTATTCAACGAAATACATTTCCAACAAAGCCAAGTCTTTTACAACAGTTAGGTTGTACAGGATATACGGTAGCCGTAATAAATTCACTTCAATATGTGACCAATCAGACAGTAGTGTATGTACAGACAACCACATCTTGCTATTCGAATCATTGTACATAATACACTATACGTACATACAAATGAACTGAACATAATTATGAAATTCAATTAAATTCATTTAAGTACGTTTCGATACGAAAGCTGATTATTTCTGTTGTTCCAAAGTTATTTTAATTTCTCCGAACGGTTCAGTCTGTATTATGACTCGTTTGGTCGCTTGTGTCACCGTTTTGGCATATAATTGTGAAACTAGGTCGTTCTGCATCGGGGACTTGGGGAACTAGGTCCCAACTTAGCTGCGTTTCATTCAGTCACTTGGGAACACCGAATTTTATTTATACTATGGTTTAAGCATACTCCGGGTAATTGTGTTGTAATGTTACTGTTTTCTGTGATCGGCTGGTTAGGTTGGGTGCCGTCTTCCCTTTCCGATTTCCTCATTTCTCTTTTGTTAGGCACCATAAACTGTTTTTCTGCATATACTACATATTCACCGTGTTGGCCTGCTATCTGTAATAAAGACAATCAGCGAAGACAGACGAGAGAAAAAACTGGAAGCGTTATTACATAATTTATTCATACAACAACACATATAAAGATATAACAGATATTAGGCTAGCTATGTTAAGTAACGCCAACAGTGTAACATTATCTTACAAGTTAACTTACACGGTGCCTTTTCTACACACAGTACTTGCTGATACTCCGTATGTAGCTATATGATTTATTTAATGTTATTGAAAGTCGAAACATTGTGAATGCAATTTCAGTTTTATGGTACAACCTGATATAATTTTAGCATGCCTGTTACACGTACTGGTATTAAATAATAAGTTAACAGACGTGTTACAAATGTTGAAGTATCATTTGGCAGGAACAAACGCATGTGCTTTTGAAATATACTGTTCAGAAGTAATTTCGTTTCCCACGTATACGTTTCAAAGCTTTGATTGGACTAAAATGTAAAAAAATAATAACAAATGGAAGAGGAAAAACAACATAGCACCATAAGCATATATAAAGGAACATACATTTGGTACAACAATGAAACATCACAGAGCATATGGACATACCACAATTACCCGCACAAAAACGGAAACAAATGAAGATCAGATTAAAGTTATTCCGAATACCCAAATACATCACAACAAGATACTGCATTGCATCGCTACAGTGAAACAATTTTTCAACATAATGTTGTTTATTTCGCATTTCTAGACTCCAAGACGTTTGGCAGCGATGCATGATTTTTCTTGATTTTCAGCGTAGGAAATTCGCATTTTGCCGCAACTATGCATTCAAATTTTTCGAAATAATGGCACTGAAAGCTTCTAAGAGGCCTTTTCACCATTCCTGGAAACATAACTCTTATAACCCTTTTTACGACAAACATTAGTAATTTTCGCATTAACAATACAAAATAATAATTTAACAACACTTATTTGGTGCTTATAAAAGGGCCATATTGCATTAAAAAAGAAAAAAAACTTCGTCTACTAAATTGTTGTTTTAAGCTTAAACAAAATATAATATAAATAAGTTGAACACCTCTCGTATTTGAACCTGCGTGTGCTTGAAGTTATTACAGTCTCCCTTTATCAACTGACGACGTCAATGAAAAAACCACCATTATTAATCAAGCCATTCAGGAGACGAACACCATTCCAGATGCCGATATCAGTATGCTTTTGTCGGTAGAACTACTTGTTAATGCATTCGCATTGCCCAAAATGACAGCATCCGGTTTAATTATACTTTTTGTCATCATTTGTTAAAATAAACTTGTCCTTTACACATCTGCACAATAATATAGACTATATAAGTCAATTTAATAGTTTTGGTATACGTATTCCTATTATATTCCCTTGTATATATCACTAGATATTATTATGCCATTATTATTCACTTTGGGTATCTAGAATTTGTTTTCTCTTATTAATTGAATCAGTATACTTATTCGTTGACTGAATTATTATTTCGTGATCAATACATTTAATAACCGTACTGTTATTATGCATAGAGCAATTATTGTGTAAAATAGAATACACGTATCATTATTTTGTCATCATTATTATATTCCATACTTGTTCATGTGTGCATTTCTATTAGATTCTATTCATCTTGCTACTTGGTATACATTTATTGATACCTATATAAATGGCTAAATATCCGCAATAACTTCTTCAGAATTGTAAAATGTTTACTTACAAAATACCAGACACAGCAGTGTAAAGAAATTGCTCAGTTATCAGAACTTTCAGAATGCCCCTCCTATATAGGTGTTGTTATTTGAAATGGTTGCCATGGTTACATCTGTGATACATTCATTCCGTCATGAAAATGGTTTATAGTTTTCCTTTGGGTTTGTCCAATTAATTTCATGTTTATAGATCCGTCATTAGCTTTATATATAATAGGATTTGAAACCTTTTATAACGACCAGAAAACGTGTAGGTGAAGGGTTTGAATCATCGACAATTTATTAATGGAGTGAACAAATATAGTTACATTTGTATAAAGTTTATTGTAATCCAATGGCTAAGTCTATATAGAAAGGGTATACGGACAATATGTATCGTTAATTTTATTTGGTACCGGTCGAGATTTAAACTATGAATTGCAAGTTTTCCTTGGCACTTACTCGGCAATATCTTGATTACACGCGACGACAACATTGGCCTAAGACATACATTTGATTCACATATTCATCTTATACCAACGAACTAGAAATGTTTTCGAGAATTTCTTTTCATATGAGACATGTAATTTTGGCGATAAGTCATGTTACTTCGAAAAAGGTATGAGGAAATCAGACAGGGAAGGTAGCACTCTACCTAACCAGTCGAGCACAGAAATAAAAAACACAACAACACAACCACACTAAGAAATGCACACACATAAGCCAAAGAAACAATCGAAAATTCAAGTACCCGACGAAACAATGCTGGATGACTAAATTTCACACAGTAATTATAGAATAGCGGTTGATCAAGTTTAAAATAACAGGCAAGGTAGGAATTGGGCGGGAAATAACATTGCATATTTCTATCTACTACACTGAGCAATGCCCACATATAAGCCAAAGAAACAATAACAAATCGAAATCCCCGCCGACAAATCCAGGACGACCCAATCTCACAAAGCAATTGTAGAATAGCGGTCACTGGTTACCTCAGTTTATGTGAAGGATTCTTCGACGACGCCTATTAAATGTTTCTGTTCAGTTTCAATTTGTATTATATATCAATCGAATAATCAGACAACGAAATATGATTTCAGGTTTTTTTTTTACATTTTCCTTGTTGACGTATAGTAAGGATGTGTACTTCGGGAAGGGAAGTTTCGGCAACTGTAACGACTTCATTGAAGCAACTTATTTTAGATGAGTCTCAAGGGCATTTGAAGGTTAACAACACTAAAACTAGTCGTTTTTTCAACCATTGGTGAATACGCAAAAGCATCTGTAAAGGCAAGGTAACTCGGTAAATTAATAAGACTGAAGATATCGGAAAGGATGTATTCGTTTTTACCGAGTCACATGACAAAATAACTAGCATCTTTAAATGAGTAAGTGAAGTGACTCCGTGTATGTCGTACCTCGGTGATTGTCTGTATACACCATGGCTGGAGGTGGTTATTTATTTATTGTGAAATTTTTTATTGCTTGCTTAAATTGTTTAAGACTGACGTCTTTTATGCCAGCTTATATTCAAATCCAACATTAAGATAGTATCAGTTATATGCAATGCTTCTATCGCGCTGTTACAATAAACTGAGTACAATAAAATCTATTTCCTAGGTCATTGCTTATGTTGGTTTAAAAGCTGGTCGGGAATTGGAACGATAATGATCTCTTTACGGGACAACTGGAGTTTAAACCAATAAAATGTTGAATTCTCTTCTTAATGATGCATTATTTCCATGGAAACTCAAGATTATGTAAATATGACATGAAATAGACTTTTATCGGACTTTATGTGGCATAAGAGCCATACATTTGTCAGTCCAATACTAGTATAATTTCGCGCATGTCTAGATATCACAACAATATTCAATTATCAATATGAAGTGCTACCTGAGGTTTATTATGTCACGAATTAAATCCCCATGCATTTTATATTATTAAATTGTTGAGCATTGGTAAATACCACACAATGTGTTTAAAATTGACGCTCAGCATTGTTCTGCTCTTCAGTGCTCTGCAATAATACACAGTTCTATATGTTTCATCGTAAACAAGTAATCAGTCGTCCCAGCGTTAAACCTGACACATCAACGTTTAGTGCATCATATAAATCATATATCAACAACTTTGTCAATACAAAATACACCATATACATATTTGAAAAATAGTAAAATATATTGCGCCCAACGGGGGACTTGAACCCACGACCCTCAGATTAAAAGTCTGATGCTCTACCGACTGAGCTAGCCGGGCGATATGTCTGCATACATGTGTGGTAAGGTAATCTCTACATTTTACCTGTGCTTTATCTGACAGTTTAAATTTAAATTAGATAAATACACCAAACAGCACACTAATAAGGTCAATCTAAATTTCTGAACTGAATAAGCAACACATTATTATGAGTATTCAATAAATTATTTGAGATCAAACGGACAATTTGAAGAGTTCATTTACTTTAGTTGAACAATTGAACTACGCTTGTCATTTTCGACTAGTAATTAAGTATATTCAAGCTAATAATATAACCATGTATAGCCGCGTGGCCTAATGGATAAGGCGTCTGACTTCGAATAAGTAGATTGCGAGTTCGAGTCTCGTCGTGGTCATTACTTTTGCAGTCTAATTCCACGGTCACCCATATCATATTATATTACTAATCTTGCTTTTTATTATTAATTAGTTTAATAAAGATAGATTATCAGATACTACATATTGTTAGAAGTTGAATCAGTTTCGAGTCAAAACTGTGATATATTATACAAGCATATTACGTTGCGTCGGTTATGCCCATTCTCGACTTCAGCGCCGAACATATCTTGTTGAAATCGGTCTTATAATAAAATACGCTCGATTGTTATTTACGTTTTGTTGACATCCTTTTACTGCTGTAGTAAACCAAAAAATTACATTACACAGAAATACTTCGTTTATTGCTTTTATTTATCCTCGCCACCGTATATTCCATATGGTCGAAGCCCCTAGAAAAGTTTAGTCATTTCAGGGTTCTCAACGATAGATAGTCAGATACCAGTACCACATCGTGTTGTTTAAAATGATATGCAGTGGGAACATACCACATAAACATTTTTTAGTTTTGGCTAAGAAAGCCTTGTTGTTAGAAGTTGAATCCGTTTCGAGCAAATTTCTGTTCTGTTTTGCTGTGTGTGTAAGTATACCGAGTTGAATAATTAATCTTACCAAAAACCCATCAAAACGTGCACTGTCAAATAACAATACTTAAACCTTCCATTTGGGGAACCACCTATGATATTCCCTGAAGTGCTCTTACCCGATTGTTTAAATTGTCTATACAGGATTATCACAGGCTCACCGATTTTCACCCTTATCGCACGTGACCGTAGTTGACGTCAAAGCTCAAGTAAATGCGGTAGTGAACAAAATCATGATGTTGCTGCATTTATCAGGTAAACTGTATTAATTCAACAGCATCACAATAGTAACGCAGGATGTAGCCTGATGTTTGACATTATTGAACTAAAACTGACTTGCCCCATACTTTTTCTAGTGGCAATTACGATATACATTTTACATGTTATACAATACTGAATTGTCCAAATATCTTAATGTTATCAAGTGCTATAATACACTTTTAAAATATGTATGTCTCATCATAAAAAATAATCAGTCTTCCCACGGTACAACCTGACATATCACCGAATAATGCACTATATACATCTGATGGTATACATGTATAACTGAGAACTACAACTTCGTGAATACAAAATGTACCTTGAAAATTGTAAAAAGTATTACGCCCAACGGGGGACTTGAACCCACGACCCTCAGATTAAAAGTCTGATGCTCTACCGACTGAGCTAGCCGGGCGACATGTCCGCATTCTTGTAGAATAAGTTCGTGTCAATGTTTGACCTGTATTTTATCTGACATAGTTTAAATTCAAATTAGATAAATTCACCAAACTGCACAGCACTTGTATAATGTCAATTTAAAGTTCTGAACTTTATTGTGATGATTTAAACATTTCATAACTAGCATTCATTACGCTATTTGATATCATACAGGTGATTTGAAGAAGTTGTTTACTTTATTTGAATTAAATAATTGAACTGCGGTTGTCAATATTGTTAAGCAACACTTAGTCCCTATTTATGTATATTTTATTACAAGGAACGTGTATTTGAATGTTGCTTTATCACAATTTGTCAACAATTAACGACAACAGCTTTAATTACTTCTTTAGACCATACACTGACATTCCCAATAAATCAACATTATATCTACATTTAATGTATATGCTAATAAATAAGGCAATCGATGTTGTCATGTCTGGCCGCGTGGCCTAATGGATAAGGCGTCTGACTTCGAATCAGAAGATTGCGAGTTCGAGTCTCGTCGTGGTCATTATATTTTTACAGTATGATTCCACAATGACCCACATCATAATGATTTTTTTAAATTATCAGTTCTTAAGAAGAGCATTGGTATAATTAAAATGATTTCAGTTTAAAATGTATACGATGTATGAAATGGGCAAATTTCAAATCAATAGGAGAGAAATTAAAGAAATTATTAACATAAATATTAACCCTTTCGATTATAAATATGCCTTATTATGACGAAAATCCAGTGTGCCATACCCCGTTTGGTTAAATGTCATATCGCGGAGTTGATATTTGTCCGATATCAATATTGTTTGATTATTTTGCTAGGCATCGGCTTTATATTTCAAAAAATGTCCACTTGTATACGTATCAGTTGAATACTAGCAGGCAATCGGTCACTGATTAGTACTTTTCACGTGGCACTTGTACCTACATGTATGATATCCTATAGGTAAATTTTATGTTGTCTGATGATAATAACATTAGTTTTTTTCGCTAGAAGACGGTGGTATCATTCAGAAATACGCACATTTATGCACATTAAGTGAATTTTACCAAATTACAGAGGCATTATCAGAACTTTTTAAAATGCCCCTCGTATATAGGAGTTGCTATTTGAAATGGACGTCATGGTAACATTTGTTAAACTGTACGAATAGTGACACAATAGCTTTGATACAAAATGTTTAATGTTGTCATGGAAACTGCTGTAATATAGTCATTGCGTCCAGAAAATGACAATATGTATGCAGCCAACATATTTTAGTTTTCCTTTAGGAATTATGGCTAATGACGACGCATGTTTACAAATACGACCAAGTAATGGTGTTCCAATGAATGACGTCCTAACAATCAGCGGTCAGCCGATTGTCCAATCAATTTGATGTTTAGAGATCCATCAGTAGCTTTATATATGATTGTATTTGAAACTTTCTATTACGGCCAAAAAACGTTTGGGTGAAGGATTTGAATCATCGACAATTGAAAAAGTGAACTTTGCAAATATAGTTACACTTAGTCTACCTAGACATCGAAATATGTTCCAATGTATTTTACATTTTCTTAAAACCTGTTCCTTGGTGACGTATGGTAATGGTGTGTAGTTCGGGAAGGAACGTTTCGCCCAGTGTTACGACTTTAATGAAGCAACTGATTTAAAATGAGTGTCAAAGGGATTGAAGGTAGACAACAATCAACTACATGTATTAGTGAATACGCAAACAACGAGCATATGTAAAGGAAAATAATTTAAATGAATGAATGATGTGGCTCTTCGTCCGTCATACCTCGGTGATAGGCTGCATACACGTGGCTGAGGATGGTTATTTATTTATTGTGATGTTTATCATGTCTTGCTTAAATTGTTCAGACTGACGTCGACTAATCCGATCCAGTGTATAGATAGCATCAGTAATATGCAATACGCGCTGTAAACTTTAACAATAAAATCTATTTCCTGGGACATTGATTAGGTTTGTTTAAAAGCCAGGCAGGGATTGGTGTCTTTACCGTATAACTGGAGTTTGTACAAATAAAATGTTAAATTCTCTCGTACATGATGAATTATTTCCATGGAAACTCAAGATTATGTAAATATGACATGAGATAGACTTTTATCTTTCTTTATTTGGCATAAGAGACATACATTTGTATATTTGTTATATTCAATCATCATATGAAGTGCTACGTGACGCTTATTATGTGACGAATTGAAACCCTCTGCATTATATAAAATTGTTGAGCTTTGGTTAATACTACAAACTGTGTTTTAATGTGACGATAGTGCATTATATAAATCATATTGTATACATGAGAACAAAAACTTTGTCAATACAAAATACACCATATACATATTTAAAAAATAATAAAATATATAGCGCCCAACGGGGGGCTTGAACCCACGACCCTCAGATTAAAAGTCTGATGCTCTACCGACTGAGCTAGCCATACTATGGTAAGGTTATTTCAATGTTTTACCTGTGCTTTACCTGACATAGTTCAAATTTAAAATTAGATAGATATATAGCTTGACTATTTCTTACCTGAGCTTGACTTTTTACAAGGTTCTTGCTTTGAATATATCAATTTCCGCCAGCAAATCGTGCGATATCGGTATTTCAAACCTGTGTTTGTATTACATCTCGAGCGTCTTCGTGATACTCTCCGATTATGAAAACTTACATTCGGTGTTGTAAACGTAGGCAATATATGGACTGTTAAATTTTGCTAACCAAAAGGTCAGGCTCGTGTCAAATTGGCCAAGCTATACCAAACTACACAGTATACTTATACGGTCAATTTAAAATTCTGAACTTTGTTGCAATAGTTTGAACGAATATTACGAATATTCATATGATTTGAAGATATTATTTAAAGACAGGCAATCCATACTTAAAAAACATTTACTTTATTTGTACTGAATAATCGAACTATGGTTGTCATTATCGGTTCCTTTTAGCGTAGTGCATGTATACTAAATGGATATCTGCATTATAGCCTTTCTTGTATGTATAAAAACTAACAGGATAACAATGTCACACAAATCCGAGAGTATCTAACCATGGGCAAGAAAGGAACACATGACGTCTAAAGGTTATTGACAAACCTTCAGACTATTATCAATTTACATAGTGACGACCAAATTCAATTACTAATAAATACTTAGATCAACTTAAATACTGACATCATTGACTTGCAATCTCGAGAATAAATACAAAATATAACATCATGATACTAAATAACATGTATTCACAAAGCTATATAAGCATTTGCTCGTTATATATTGATCATCCCTTAACTGTGCCATCAAGTTGAAGATCTAATGAAGTCAATTCACACATCCAACGCTTGAAACCATAACTTGTGATGTAACGAATATTAGCAATAATTGATAAATGTTTCTTACATTGTAAGTGTGGTCTATCAGGCCCTAAGTGCGTGGATTGTAATAATGTTACAGAAGTAATACAGACAGTTTAGTACATATCGACGGTGCCAAACTAAAACCCCGTAACTCAATTTTGGCGCGAAAATTTTTTTTGCAGCATCTGCATTTACTGGACGTCCCGCGCATTTCTGTCTTGTCGCCATTTAAATAACCAATCGCGTTACTTAGATGGCGACAAGACAGAAATGCGCGGGACGTCTTGCAGATGCGGATGCTGCAAAAAAGGTTTCGCACCAAAATTGAGTTACGGGGTTTTGGTTCGGCACCGTCGATATGTACTAACTATTTGAGACAGGTTGGGAATCTATTTTGTGGCTTATATGGATAATTGTGGAAATCTCACTTCTAGTGGTATAAGTCGTTATATGGCCATCATAAGTGTCAGTTTCCTGCAGAGTACCAAGTGATTGCAATGATAGTACAGTTACTTTTCGTGACGCGTCATGTTATTTAAACTTATTTTATAAAATTTAGTCATTGGTGATGAAGGACTTTACAGCGTCAGAAATGAGGAAAATGTTCATTTACAACCATATCGTTAGTAGCAATAACCGGCTAAACGTTTCATGTTCGCCATCAGTCTGGTGTTGCTATGGATCGCACTTCCAACTTATTCCTCTATCATGGCTTATTTATATTCATCATCTGGGGACTCACGGTGTCGATGTTTACAAACAGTTATCGGGTTGCTGTTTGATAGTGTTACATTTACTGTCTGGTGACATTGAGTGTATGTAACATATGGTGAACACGATCTTACTGTTTGTGTTATGTACATTGCAAATCACAAATAACATATATGCATGACATGTGTGCAAATAGAATAAGAAATTAGTGCTAAGCTTATCACTGTAGTAAATTCCAAGTTTTAAAGAGGGTGTTTTACTATATTTTCATATTTTAAGGTGATTTAAACTTTGTAGAATTTACAATTGTATATTATTCTCATATAAGAAACGTGTAAAATTGCCAGTGCATATTCTCGTGAAAGAAATATGAAGAATTTACAATTGTATAATTATTCTTGTAACTGAAATGAAATGCAGAGGGGAACAAAACGAAACTATTTATCGATGGCTTAGAATGAGAAGGTCGTAACTACTAATTACGGCCTTTTAAGATTCATACATTAATACATGTATGTATTTGAAATCAATATTATTAGGCGCTTTATATGACTTTGTTTCATGAAAATCAGAACATGAATTGTTGACCATAATGAAGTTACAAAAACTTGCTTTTCAATAAGTAAAGAGTAAATTTCAGACATTTTTTTTCAAGTTTTCTCAAAATATTGGTTTTGTATTTCTTTTGTATTCTACAAGCAAATATAGTTGCGTGGCCTGTATATTTCTTCTGAATTTTATCGAGTTATAATTTGATTCTCGGATGTGAAGTATCTAATTCTGATTTGATTTTAATGAGATAATAATTTGTACATTTTATTTATGGTTGCACTGTGCAAATGTTGATCTTTTAAATGTTTGCTATATTTTGACATGTTTAACGCCAGCCGTCTATTCATCTGTCGCAGGTACAGTAGGCCCTAGTTCAAAACCTACCACGACTAATGTGCCGCATAAATACGAAACGTTGTCGTAGTGTAAACATTTCACCGGTAAGTTTTTGTAAATTTATTAGACGTAATAGACGGTTTTATATGTCGTTATAAAAGATTTTAGGCTTATATATATGTGTCATAGAACGTTAACATTAGTCTACACTCACGAGAATGCATTGACTTGCTACATGCATCGTTTTTGTCCACGTAAGCATGGGTAACTGAACATAATTTCGGATGTCATAGAAATTCGGATACAACAGTTTAGTGTTTTTTCCAGAACCCTTTAGGGGCATGGCGTTTTCTGAGAAAAGGGCACTTTTTGGCGCGCGACCTTATGAAAAAGGGCACTTCGTTGCACCCGGCCTTCTGAGTTAAGCAACCACCTAGTTCCTGGCAATTCAGCACCAGTACATTTTGGGAAGTTGGGAACCAAGTTAGCAACAAACACTTAGGATATGCCACATACACAAATGTACATCTCCAGTGTGTGTTTATGAAGACTAAAATGAGCAAATCAATTGAGTTATTTCATTTTTATTATTAACAACCTTACACATAGATCTACAAGAGGGGGATAGATTCTATATATATATTTAGCCTATAATAACCGGAGCTACTAAAAGCAGTCGAATGCCGTCGAATGCCGTCGAAGTAGGAAAAAAAGGTTTTGAGGCATGTAAAGGTTATGTTTTGGGTCATTTATATGTATATGTACATATGTGTAACTAATTAAAACCAAAATACCTTAAATATATGTAAGATGATGACTTTATACCACAAAATCTATATGACGACCAATTCACGGGAGAGAACTTCGGTTGGCTTAAACGAGAGTCGTATCTTGAGAAAAGCCGTCGAAGCGGGACTTAACCATTTTAACACAAATTAAACGATATAATATTGTCATATAAGTCTAGATATATATTTTATTAACTAATTAAAACCAAAATATATCAAACATTGTGTAAAATGATGACTTAATTAACCAAAAACCATGCCACGCCGAATCCACGGGAGAGAACTTCGGTTGGCTTCAACAACAGTCGTATCTTGAGAAAAGCCGTCGAATCGGGATTTAACCATTTTAACACAAATTAAACGATGTATCGTTGTTATATATGCCGAGACATATGTTTTAGTAACGAATTAAAACCCAAATAAATAAAATTGTATTTAAACTGATGACTTTATTCACCAAAAACTATGCCACGCCGAATCCACGGGAGGGAACTTATGTTGGCTTAACCGATCGTCGTATCTTGGGAAATGCCGTCGAATCGGGATTCAACCGTTTTAACACAAATTTAACGATATATCGTTGTCATATATGTCTAGATATATATTTTAGTAACTAATTAAAACCCAAATAAATAAAATTGCATGTAAAATGATGACTTTATTCACCAAAAACTATGCCACGCCGAATCCACGGGAGGGAACTTATGTTGGCTTAAACAGTCGTCGTATCTTGAGAAAAGCCGTCGAATCGGGATAACCGTTTTAACACAAATTAAACGATGCATCGTTGTCATACATGTCTAGGTATATGTTTAGCAACTAATTAAAACCAAAAGAAATTGTATGTAAAATGATGATTTTATTCATCAAAAACTATGACATGTCGATTCTCGAATGCAAAAGAGCCAAATCATGAGCCTCGTGTTTTGTTTCTTAAATCATGGGTACTTTAATTGCCTATAATATGGTAAAATTTCGTCTAAGGTTTCAAATTTACCCTTGAGATTCCGATATTATTACAATAACATCATATATGTTATAAGATTAAATTAGAAAAGTCGAAAACCGTCTAAATATTAACAACACTTTTTCTATGCGATTTCATATAGTGATTTTATCTGTTTGTTTATAAAGGTGTGAAAGATAATATATATTGATGTTTATGAATCTGAAAGGTTTACTTATATATATATATATATATAAAACATTTATTGTGTTTCATTTATATCTTTTCAGATACCAAAGGTGTGTGTTTGAACGTCTTTGCAGATACCAATGTCAGCCAGACATGAAGAAAAAAAACAAAGCAAAGATCTTCATTGCCGGGAACGGATTTTTTTAAACATTAACATGCATCGACCCATTTGTAAAACGTTTAATGTTTTAAAATACTGATTATTTTTATAACTAGACATGTACATACATCTGAAAAATGTCAAAATTCAGAAATAATTAGTTTCACTTTCTTTTGTTGATCCAGTATAAATGTCACTCTTTATTTGTTTGTCATGGTCTAAATGGTGGTAACAATTATGTAATCTCCGATTGATCACTATCTTTAATCAACCGGATGCTAATCCCAGCAGTAGGTCCTAGTGACAGCTTTAATTACCGCGGGGCAATAAAATGCTATACACAGAGTGTCATTTATTTGATGGTGAGAAATATACAGGTCACTTTGGTATTTTTTTACACAGGATTTGACAGAAGAAACAAAGTGTTGGTTCCATAGTTTATAAATGTGTTTTTATTATAATTATTTTATGTTTCTTGTATAGAAAATTTGACGATTGATAATAAAATAAATAAATGAACCATACTTAAATAGATATCATATGTATGAATGTGTGTTAGTAGTAATAATATAATATCCCAAGATGAAATCTTATTTCATTTGAATATGCTTGTTTCAGTTTCATCTCCATTTCAGCGTATTCATTCTCCGCCGAGAACACAGTCTGGGAACTTGACTAACCACTGATGTATGAGGATGATTCTAACTAGTATGTTATAGATGCATCCATGGATTACACAATATAAAACCTCGAATCTGCCGACAATCGTTTATCACTTTATTAGAACATACAATATGTTTCACATAAATATATAATATCAAATTTACAAGCTACATTGAACAGACTACACTTTTAATATGTTGGTTAGTAACGTCCTGTCTCCGTCAATTCTTTTCTTCATGGTAGTATTTATGGTCTTATGGTTTGACCTCGGTATCTGAAATAATACAACATTCTAAATGAATCTCATACGAGCCGCGTGCTCCGTGTAATCGGGATTTATATTAGTTTTTCATTTAATTAGCAAGCTGGTATGGTCATCATTAATACTTAAATATATAAAATGAGGTTACGTATTTAGTGTATTCTCATTATTAAGCAGACTAGTCACTAAATATGTTATATATTGTTTTCTTAAATGCCAATCCCAAACACTGTTCACACGCAGTACTACACATATTCATACAAACCATCATTTGTAAATACAGCTATATTTGGTCTACAGAGTATTTTTTTTTTACTTTATGTATACATATGACATCACACAATAGATGAGTCGATTATATCTCCTTGTTCTATGGATCTCGACCTGAAATGAGATATAATATATTTCAACTGCAAAACCAATAATGTAATACATTTATCCACAGACAAATAATTATTATCTGTGATTCTTCATTTCTAATGCATAGCGTATATCATACACGAACATAATGCAAATAATCAGCAAAATGATAATTCTTATCTACATATACACCCCTTAATAAACAAGTGATAGATTTTCCTTGCCCGGGGCATCGTAATAGTTAGGTAGCATTGTTAGACACATTCACCTCATTTCAGGATTTTTGGTTAAAAATATGTATCAAGAAAACATAGATCACCACATCATGTAATAATTCTGAAGTTAAAATGTTTAAACCGTGTAAAGTTAGTATTCAACGACCTGCTAATTCTGACACTTGAATATGGTCATCGTAGTTTAGGTGTTATAATGTCGCCATGTTGCATATTGTTTGGATTATTTATACACATCTAGATTACAAACACAATAATTCACATCATTAACTTGGTTTAAAAAATGCATTTCTCAAGATTCGACTCTTGTTTAAGACAACCTAAGTTCCCTCCCGTGGATTCGGCGTGGCATAGTTTTTGGTGAATAAAGTCATCATTTTACATACAATTTTTTTTTTTCGATTTTAATTAGTTACTAAACCATATACCTATGCATATATGACAATGATACATCGTTTAATTTGTGTTAAAACGGTTAAATGCCGATTCGACGGCTTTTCCCAAGATACGACGACTGTTTAAGCCAACATAAGTTCCCTCCCGTGGATTCGGCGTGGCATAGTTTTTGGTGAATAAAGTCATTATTTTACATGCAATTTTATTTATTTTGGTTTTAATTAGTTACTTAAATATATATCTAGACATATATGACAACGATACATCGTATAATTTGTGTTAAAATGGTTAAATCCCGATTCGACGGCTTTTATCAAGATACGACGACTGTTTAAGCCAACCGAAGTTCCCTCCCGTGGATTCGGCGTGGCATAGTTTTTGGTGAATAAAGTCATCATTTTACATGCAATTTTATTTATTTGGGTTTTAATTAGTTACTAAAATATATATCTAGACATATATGTCAACGATACATCGTTTAATTTGTGCTAAAACGGTTAAATCCCGCTTCGACGGCTTTTCTCAAGATACGACGACTGTTTAAGCCAACCGAAGTTCCCTCCCGTGGATTCGGCGTGGCATAATTTTTGGTGTATAAAGTCATCATTTTACATGCAATTTTATTTATTTGGGTTTTAATAAGTTACTAAAATATATATCTAGACATATATGACAACGATACATCGTTTAATTTGTGCTAAAACGGTTAAATCCCGCTTCGACGGCTTTTCTCAAGATACGACTCTCGTTTAAGCCAATCGAAGTTCTCTCCCGTGGATTCGTCGTTTTTAGATTTTGGAATATAAATATTTCATTTTACATATTTCTGGGATTTTTTCGATTTTTATAAGTGACAAATATGTATATACATACATATAAGACCTTAATATAACACATATATGCCTCAAAACCTATTTTTTTCTACTTCGACGGCATTCGACGGCCTTCGACGGCATTCGACTGCTTTTAGTAAGACCCTATAATAACAGGCCTACTTTGTTGTCATCAGTGGGCTTGTTATATGGATTCAATATCAGGTTTCCCACAAATGTTCTAAGGTAAAATTCCCTGACTGTTCCCTGTCAACACAGCAGTTTTCCCTGACATTTTGGAGTGATCAGACCTTTTTGTGAGAAGAAAAAACCCTGACCTTGAAAAAATCCCTGACCGTGGGAATCCTGTATAATATTGCAATTTGTAGCTGACATATCAGACTAAACAATAAATGGCATGATTTAATTATATTGTGTAGTCTTATCTGCCAGAGTGTAGCCAATAATCAACGAAAACAAACTTATCCGAAAATACGTGAATATCCGAAACTGCGTCACTCACAGTATTACAGACCTGATAAATTTGACCATTCTTCGTTATTAATGCGTTTAAACCGTTATAGATTCGTTAAAAACCCTTGGAACGTCTTAAAAGTTCGTAGAATACAAGCGTTGTCATCGGCAGAATTGTTTACATTCTCGACACGGCATATTTGCAGAACAGTTCAACACGCGCGTCACGTGACCTGTATGTCGGCATATTTTCACAAATTCTCGCACGGTAAATGTGCAATGTGTTTAGGCTTCTTTTAATTACTTTAAAAGCGTAAACAATATGGATTTATGCGATTTATAATAAAAATTCGTCCACTGAATTACTGTTTTAATCGCCAATTTCACGGAGCGTACATTTGTGACAGACTTTTAATTCTCGTCAGTCGTAACATAACTTTGGATATCAACAACGCACGTGAGCATATTAAATAGTTTATGATATTAAAATTTTGATTAGGCAATCATCGTCGGCAGTTTTATTTTTAATTGGAATAATCTTGCTAAAATTATTCATTTAATTGTTAATTGCCGACGCTCGCCAACTGATAGCGACAATAGCGACTGGTTCGTGTTTTATGCATGGTTTTATGCCCGTGAAAAGTCAAATTGCCGACGGGTTCATGCTTTTTTATGCAAAATCATGATGCAACCAGTCTACTGGAAATTTCTTCCGTCTGTAAAAACATTGACTGGTTCACACGTTTTTTTCAAGATAAAGAAGCAACCAGTCAAGTGATTTTTTCACCCGACTGCCGAGACCCCCGTTGTGTAATATACACGTTGACACGTCGTATCCTAGGTGACTAGTCATGATAGGACAGGATGTAGGACACATCCGCTGTTCTGATGAAATTGAAAGGGCACAATAAACAATTAGCAGCTGACAAAAGGGCACTTGGCGCAAAAGGCCTTTGATAAGGGCAGCATGGCGCATCGTTAGTTCGGGAGAAAAGGGCATGGCGCATGCGCCATGCTGAAAGGGCCTGGAAAAAACACTACAGTTTGGGTGGCTTGTAGTTATCATTTTATGCATTGTAGACGTAAGTATCGTAGTGTTATTGATATATACTGCTATGTTGATTATAGAAATGCACATATTTCAACAATATATCAGTAATTAATGCATGACGCAAATTCATCTTTACTTTATCTTTACTAAACGTTTAGAAATTAGAGACAAATATTAGATATGTAGGAAGATATAGAAAAAAGATCTTACATTTATAAATAAAATCAAACATGTCTGTAAAAACCCTCATACTATGGAAACTGCATAATGTGATCTTTGACGTCTTGATAGAATAATAACAGTTGAAATATATTAAATATGAGAGATCAAATTGCTGGTCTTTGTTTTGTCAGTGTTTGTAACGGTGGTCTTTGTTTGCAGGTGGTTTTGTTGGAATTGTCATATATTGTCACCATGACAGAAGCACGTAAGAGGAAGACTAAGGAGAAGAAAGTTGTATCTGATGGAAGTCAGGATGCTGGAGCTGAGGATACATCACCCAAACCCCCTAACAAGGTTTGTTGATAAAAAAAATTACCTATTTTATAGGGCTCTTTTCAGCTGTTAAGCCACTCAAGCACCCTTTGACATTTAAACTACCCCTGATCATTGGACTACCTATGGAAATATACAATCGTGTCTCCCTGAGGAGACTATTTCTCTCTTGTGGCAGCCAACATTGATCTGACGCGTAGGTACCAATTTATACTTTGGTGGAGTGGAGTATGTGGATTATTCGTGCTCAGAGAAATTAACCAGTGGTCCGAACAGGGTTTGAACGCTGGACCTCTTGATCTCGAAGCACACACCCTACCTCAAGGCCACCGCTCCCCACGGTTGATGATTGATTTTTAAATCTGCTTACTTTTATTTTTTACAAAACATGATAGTTATAATATTGTGAGTGATTAGTTATAAGTATAGTACAACCTTTTTAGAGCAACACCCTTTGGTAAATATTGACCCTTGTTTAGAGGTTGTTGCTTTATAGAGGTTAAATTTAGACTTAATGTCAGGAAATAGGAAATTTGTGAAGGTGTTATAATAGAAGCTGTTGCTATACAGGGGGCACCCAAGAAAGATTGTAATGTATTTTGAAACTGTTTATTTATTGCCATTTTGGCAAATTGATAAAAAAATATATTTATATATTTTTACTGATAGTCATATTTACAAGTGGTTTTCCATTCAGACTCGAATCAGCAAGTTGAAGGAGCATCAAGCCAAGTCTACTACTCAATATTTCCTGACAGCGTGTAAATTCCTCCTAGCAGTCATGGTTATTCCCCCTTTCTTAAATTATGCAGCATTACAGAGAGAAGCCAGCGTACTTGAACCAGATGGTAAGTGTTGCTGTATTCCTCCCCTCCCCCCTCCACTTGCTAGCCTTAACTCTGGGTTTGTATGGTTTCTAAGAAGTTATGAACAATAGGTTTAACGCTTTTGTTGGGAAAGCTCATGGGAAATAATTGCTTTCAGTGTTTTTGTAAAGTTTGTTTAATATATGGAAAACTCATGGAATTTCAAATTAATTATTATCTAGAATTTCATGTTCCTATCATGAAAAGGTGAAGTGCATTAAAAATGTTGTCTTAACAAATTTCTATGAATGGTTCAGAATGTTTTGAGTATGAAACTAATTCAGGATCATTTGTTTTCTGCAATTTTAACATTAAAATATATAACTTAAAACTGGACTTTGCTATGGAATTATCATGGAATTTGCTTGAATGATGATCAGACTAATTTATACCAAGTTTACCCTTTGGTACATTATCAGCAACTAATGTCCTATCTCTTGCAAGCTCCAGACAACTCATCATACCCTACAATAGAACTTTGAACAATGTTTAAAGTTGGATATATAAATAAGAGTTGGTTGATCAGTCTGTCTGTAGCAGCAAACAACTTCTATACTACAGTATACAGGGGATTCTAACACAACTCTGCAAGTAGAGCTCGACACTAAACTGGTCCCCGGTCCGAGGCCAGTGAAAACCTTGAAGGACCAGTGAAAATCTTGAAGGACCAGTAACTGTTTTATTTACAAATTTTACGTTTCTTTGCTGGGGGACCAGTGACCAAAAATAGTTAGTGTCAAGCCCTGGCAAGTAATGATGATGTTTACACACAGTTAATGGTCTTTGGTTCTGATATTGAGATGTCAGAGTTATTTCCCTTGACTATCTAATTCTTGGCCAAACAAAATTTTCAGTGAAATAAACTCTATTTTTAACCATTTCAGGAACATTCTATGATGTGAGTTGGGGACAGAAGTTATTTTTGTCTTGCAAAGGAAAGGGGGCACCAACAGGTAACAAAAATAATTCACTGTAAAATGAGAAATTGTTGCAAATGTTGAATTTTCACTATATTCCTAAAGTTCACATTTTGAAAGGTATGCTAAATGGTCTAAAAGAATCACTAAGCCCAAAAAGTGTTTTTGTTTTCACATTCACAAATGTTAACCTTGTGAAATACTTCATAAGAATAAATTTGCAAAAATTCTTCCCTGTCATTCTCGTAAAAACATTTTTCATGTGAAATATATGGAGTTTAGGGACTAACAACTTAATTTTGAGGATATTCCCCATTGAATGCATGATTTTACAGTATTGATAATTTGTACTTACAAATAGTGTTCTGTTAGATGACCCACCTGGATGACAGAGTGGCTAGAGGATCTGCAGTAACAACCAAAGGTAGCAGGTTCAGTGCCTGCAGGCATCATCATACTCAAGTCAATCCAAATACCTTGCTTTATTGGCAAAAGTAATTGTTTTATTTTTCCTCTTCAGTTGTAATGGATGCTCCTACAGGAATGAACTCAGATGTGTGGTCTCTGGTCACAGATAAAGTAGCCAAATATAGCAGGGTAACTATCCACATCAATCTAAAAACACAGCAAAATATTAATGTTTTACTTTTTTTCCAATCATGCATTGAGAGTTGGTTTTATATTATTTTCTTTTTCTTCAACTTTCCGGCCACTATCAACAAATTGAAGATTTAATTTGCCAGTTCTTACCAGTTCAATATGTCATTCAAAAAAGGAGGCGATGAAAACCAACCACTATTTTTACTCTCAAAGTACAATAACTCTATAGACCCTTTCAATTAAGCGATAATCATATGTACAGAGTTACCTCCCGTAACCGGATGTGACGTCAAACGAGGGCTCTACAAATTAAAGACACTATAAACGCAGTAGCGAAGAGATTATTTAATCGCTTTTTTCGTTAATTGCATGTTTTGTAGCTGTTGTTTTTTCAAACAAGATGTTTATAATGTACTAACAATGTATGTATAGTATGTAACATGTTATGGCTGTGGAGGAAACGTGTGATTTCTCGGATTTTTTTCTATCAACAATGGTCAATTATCGGGCGTTAATTTCCAAAAAGATCTGTAGTTGTATTAATTTTGTTTTGTAATTCGTTTGATTGTCATGCACATTTCGTACATTAAATTGAGCGTTAGTGCCAAGATACAGTGTATATTTGTACTTTGATAAATGTATATTTTGCCGGGAATATAAAGCGCAAGTATTTTCACCTGGTTCTTTCAATACTACACATCATTACCGCCATTAGACCTAGTTAACTCTGGATCATTGCAATGTCTCATTTCTTTTTACCAATACAATTCACAAGTTATGTGTTGTTTATTATGGATTGTGATAAAACAAAGACATAATTATTTAGGCCTTTGAATACACGTATATTAGAGCCACAACGATTTATTGGAATGTCCTATCTGGTTACATACGTGCCATTTCGGGCAAATTCGGCTTAAAAAGCTGTATAAATGACGATTATGATAGCAGTTGATTGTTATAAATTAATTTAAAAAATACATTATTTATATACAACTGCTCTTCAAACTAAAATCACAATTAACAATATTTTGTTTTTAATATAAGAATTGTAAATCTTAATTCACAAAAAGTGACCTGAACTGCAATTCGAGTGATGGGAAAAACATAACAAATTAAAGTGAGACAGATACTTAAGAAGTTAAGGTGCTAAAACCCTAATGCATAAATAAAATCTTGTCAGATGATGAGGTGCTAAAACCCTAACGCATAAATAAATCTAGGTGCTGTATAATTATATAAAGATTTACAATAAACAGCATAGATCCCCTAATATCAAGATAAGCCACCAAGACCATACACTAAATTAGTTTCACAGCAGGGTACTAATATACAACCAATCAGTACTATGTTGTCACCATCTGTCATCTTAATATACATGTACATTATATTGATCAGTGTTTTACCTTAAATGATTGACATTGATTGACACTTTTAAATCAACGTTTAGGTTACTTTTATAAAAAAGTATAAATTTTGTTTATCCTAACCACGGAGGTCTCTCTAATTCCGTGTCCGAACAAAAAGTGTAAATTAATGGACATGCACCTGTATGACTTGTGCTACAATGCTCATTTTGATGTTTTAAATATAATTTATTGCAATATTTTTACACGTAGACACCATTTAAAATAAATAAAGCTTTTTTCTCATTTACTTGTATATGAATTTCAAATGAACAAAGGTTTCATGATGGAAGAGTAAGATTTGAAACAGACTACATTGTATTGCCAAACAATTTAGTTTTACCTAAATACAACAAAATTTTACATAGAATTGATTCTGATTTTAAGTTATTCGTCGTGTGAACTTTTCAGGTGATTCCTTACTTCCTTTGATTGTAGTAAACAACACATCAATGTACTCGTGTTAACACTAAACAAGTAAGCACATGCGGACATGTAAAATCATGCCGCCCGGATTTTAGTACAAACTATATCTAGAAAGAAATTTCCTCCTGTGTAAATTAACGTTTTAATTTCTGGCTGGATAGTCGTACTTTTGAAATGATATAGCTAATATTCTATACTTTTATGATGTGTGATGAATTATTAAAATACACAATTTCTTTATGCTAGTATAAAATGTAAGTCAGGTTTCAATGAGTGGACTGTGGGCGCGTGATGTTCGAAAAGCATGGCTCTCCTTTTAAAACTTTAATAATATCTTTTAATAATATAATTGTTGGAAAGCTTAGTCTACACAGTTCTTAAAACTGCAAATAATAAACATTTTGAGCAAGTTAAATGCCAATTGTTGAGTATTGAATTCAGTTCTTTATTTTTACATTTTCTTGCCCTTGAAATTTTTGTTCCGAAAACATGGCTTTTTATGTTTTATTATTGAAAATACATTAACAAAAGTTACATTATTAAAAAGTCTATACGATCTTGTTTTCGTAAGTGTTCATCTTTTAAAAATCGACAGAGTAAAACGTGATTTACAGCGGTTTAAAGTTGACACATTTTTTATTTCCTTTACACGCTAACGGTAATCGGCTCGAGTATTCACTTTGAGCCCTCGTTTGACGTCATCAAAGGGAGACTATTTAATTACGGTCTTAATTGAAAGGGTGTATATTAAATATAAATATTCCTAACATTTCAACATAAAGAGTTGTTGCCCTTATTATTAAGTAATTGATGTTTTATTGTAGGTCTATAGTTACATAAAATTAGATTTGTTAATTCACATGAAATGGATACAAGGCATACTTTTTGATGGGCAGTTTTGACAAAGCGTCTGGTCTATAATTTTTATACGCCCGTTGAAAACTCAAAGTACTCTAACTCAAACAGTTTTTGTCCGATCATCTTCAAACTTGTTTATTATAGTATACATGCCTGGTGCTGGTAGTTTTTATGCTTGTGTCAGATTTCAAGTTTTTGAATCATGAAATTTCCTTCTTTGCCTATATTGAATAGTGGAATTTCAGGCTTTGCAACCAGGATTTTCCGGCTTGGGAATGATGGCTAATTTTAAAATCACCAAACCTGAGTATATTTCATGTTAAGATTGTAATTTTCTTGTCTGATTATGGAACATTATATTACATTTTTGTGCTATACCATATTTTGCAGGTTTGTGTGTATGATAGAGCTGGTATTGGCTTCAGTGACCGACCACATTCGGTAAGTCAAATAAAATATACTATTACAATCATGTAAAACATTTGTGCCCCAATCACCCAAAACATGTCAGTCTAGGCTAAATTTCATTTCAAAAATAATAATTTGTCTTGAAGTTAATTCTGGCTGGAGGCAGAACTCAAAATTGACATTTAAGTTAATTATTGTTATTCCATATTTATATAGCCCTTTTTTCATGTATACACACGTTCAAAAGTGCTGTACAATCATGACTAATACATGGTTAAAACAGTATATAATGTACATAAATTATAGAAGTAGGACCTACTAAACCCAGTACGCTTAATTATAGTAACTTAATAATTGCTCAAACTCAGATGAACATGTACCTCAAATTCAGGCTATAGTTTGAGTTAATTCTTGTTTCTTGTGAATGGGGCTTGCTCTCTATACACTGTAAAATCATTAATTTTGTGCGGGATTAAATTTCGTGGATTTTCGTGGATCACCTGGACCACAAACTTTAATCCAAACAATCATTAATTTTGACCCTTGTTTTTATTACAGGTCTGAAATGCAAAATCCACAAATTCAAGTCCCAACGAAATTTTCTTTTTTACCAAAACCACGAAATTTCGTCCCAACAAAATTAAATGATTTTACAGTAATTGACATTGTTGGAAAAAATAATACCCATCCTTTTAGATCTACTGAACTAGACACACAAAAGGGATGCAAACAACAACGGCAGCAAGCATTAATTGGATGAAATTAAACGTTTTTCCTGATGTTTTATCTTGTTCTGACCTAAATACTTCGACTGTCTAATGTTACATGTACACACACCATTTGTTATTTTGTTTAGAACACCACAGATATGGATGGTACAGACGCTAAAAGTAATTTAAGAAATAGATGGCAACCATTTACAGCAGAGAGGTAAACCAGATTTCATTCTCTGCTTATTAAGACAGGCCAAACAGTAATTTTATAAAACAACTAGACTATATGTGAAACTTTTTTCTTAATTTGGTTAAACTCCAGAGGAGCATCTTAACTATGAATTCTTTTAAAACCTCTGCACAATTGACATTACGCCAATTGTCAATCAGGTACCTTTAAGTCAATTTTAACAGTAAATTATAATCACATGATCCAACGGTTTAACTTGAAAACCTTCACCAAGCAGCCTTCGGCTAACAACTAGGTGAAGCTATCTCTGCTCTGGCGTAATGTCAATTGGTTTGAAGTATGTTTAAAAAATTCTGATTGATGCACACTTGAAATATAACATTACATTGTGTGTCAGAATTTGGTTCTGTTAGGTCACTATTGTTATGTGCACCGTTAAGTATGATATTTTTTCTTTTGAAAGCCATATAAGTATTTAAGTTGGTGCAATTTTATTGAGGTTAAGGTCAAAAGTTTTTTTTAATTTAGGCCCTTATGTCTCTTCTGTTCTATATCTCATTCAATCACTTACATAGACTGTCCATGTTTTATTTCATTGACATAGACTTCACTAAAGTCTTGTTCTATTGAGTATACGTTTCTTGTCCTTCTTTACAGAATGGTTGAAGATTTACATCAGCTTGTGTCGCGGAGTAGTGATCAACCTCAGCCCTTCTTGTTGGTCGGGGCTGAATTAGGGGCTCTTATTGCACAGTTCTATGCAAGGATGTTTGAAACGTATGTATACCTGTTTCTTATATTATCATTCTTTCTCATACTGTGACCTAAACAAAAATTAAACATATAAAATGTTACCTTCATTTTTGAGTTCTGTAGCCTAGTACAGGTAAAATTTAAACTTGCAAGAAAACTAATAACATCTGTATTATTTATGAATAAGAATTAGTAATCATTATATATTTTGACCGCTGACTATATTTATGTTTGGAGATATACATAATACACTGTGTAAACTCGTGTGATATTCTGATATATATTACGGGTTTCTACTGTTCTTTATATAAGCAATATATTTATTGCTGACCCTTGTAATATTTATGTTATTAAGTACTCATGGGCGTAATGCCTAATGTATTTTGAAATAAACTGTAAACTGTGTATCAATAAGGGAAATAACTTTCTCCATGTAATTACATTTAGATTAAACTGGTAAACTTAAGAGAATATGTGTGTGTGTGTTACTCCCTAGAATATGGATTGGCAGATACAAAAGGGGGCTGGGGGGCATCAGCAATGTTTCAGCTCTGTCCTTTATTCTCACAGGCTCAAGGTGAGCTTTTAAGATACATGTTTGAATGTCAGTCGTCTCTTTCTTAAGAAAGGAAATGATATCTTCTTACCCACTGAATGGTTTTGTTTCATTTTTGTATTACAGTGAAGTTATGGGGATGATACTTATTAACCCGCTGTCAGAAGATTTGTTCCTACAAGATCAGGGTATCTGGATGCAAAACTGGTAAGAAATGGTTTAGATATTCTCTATGGTCAGGCTAAGAATTTACCAATACAAATGTTTTTACATCCTTAAATTCTTTCATTAATCAACTCAATTCTCTATTAACGTAACTTTTGAACAGCTGGTGTCGTGTGTGCCTCCATACCTCAGTGGCAGGTGTGCTTGTCATCAAATCTGGTGATCCCACTTTAAATCTGGGTGGAGGCACTCATATGCCTGTCATTTTTCAGCAGAAAGCTGATTAGTTAATCAAGGCTGTGTTTTGGCTCAATGGTAGGAAATGATGTATATATTTGCCTAATTAGTGTGTTTTATCATATGCTAGATGTTTTTACTTGGTTAATATCCCCATTGTTTGAGTTGCTCTTTTCTTGTACTTGTAGTATTTGTTCACAGATTGTCATAAACACAGGTCGACTGTTGTATGTTGTTAGGTTTGCCCTCTGTCCATCCTTCAAGAAAATCTGAATCCTGCCATCACTCAAATAGTTTTCAAGCTAGGTCTACTCTTGTATATGCTTGCAATTCCTATTTACTTGTTTATTATAGGTATGGTCACATGGTGCCATCCTTTCAGACAGTACAACTTGGGGCAGCTCTTGGTTTGACGAGATTCTCATTGATGTTAGGCTACCTACAACATCCAATGTATATGTCACAGGATATATCAGATGATACAATTAAAAGACAGGTACAGTTATGGTTGCTATCTAGTTTTTCCATACTTATACTGTGGTACAAACAACTTTGACAGTTATGCATTTTTTTTTCAATAAATATTCATGTATAAACCATTGAAAGGAGCAACGCTTACTTAAATCACAAAAGCATTAGCAAAGGATTGGGGTCAACGTTATTTGTACCGCATGTAAATTTATGGAAAACCCAAAATATTGTAAATTCCGAACTATATCTATTGTTGGACAGTGATTTGTTGTTGAACAAACTACTTGACTTCCACAGTTTTATACTAAATGATTCCAACAAAGCTAGGTCATACTCAAATGTAAATGTTTGTGTAATGCAATAGCCATGTTTGGCAGACATTGTAGAGTTACTGCCCTTATTGAAGTATGTTGAATTTTTGCATTGAACATACCTATTTCCACTTGCAAATCATGCATTTATCCACCCTTCTAGTTGTTAATGGTACATGTATGTAACTTTGAGCATATTGATAATTCCCCACCCCAGCTTATTAAAATAAAAATAAATGTTGGAGATTAACAATATATCATCTCTTTAATTACTCTGGTAGAAGGTAACAGAATCAGCTGAATACATATTGAGGGCTCAGTGCAAAACTATGCTACATGCCTATATTATTTGATGTAGTTACCATAGCTTTGCAGTGAGTCCTTGCTCCACTTTATATAATATTAGTAATTTGTTGAATATTTCAGAAATATTTGATGTGTCATCCAAAACATCTGAGTTCTGTGGTAGATGAACATCACTTCATCAATGAAACATTTTCTCAGTTCAGGTGAGCAAGGACAGAACCTGTCCAGTTAGGGCAGTTGGAACGTTGTGTCCTGGGGCCTAATTAACCAACTTGTAAGCCTAAACATCAGACTTAGACTATATATTCACAAATGTTCTATTCGCTCTCATGTACTGATTTTGATATGAATGAGTATACATGTTCAGTAGATAACAACAAATTATCAGATCAAATTTCACATGGGTAAATCTAATTGCAAAGAAATGGCAGTGATTATAATTGTTGTCCATTTTAAGTCTAAGTCTGAATTTCAGTCTTACAATGTTGAAGAATTGGGCCCCTGGACAACCTGGTATATATTACTAGTCTGGTCTGGACAGGCTATGTTCTACAGTGACAATACTTAAAATAAAATTGTGTCCTCTATATATTCCAAACAGGGTAATATTATACCGGTATATGGTTCACATCTCAGGTTCTTCCTTTCCATTAACTATAACCATACCTGCAAGTACTCCTGTTAATGTGGAGTTACTCCTAATTTCGTTGTTAATTTTAGGTTTTCCAAGTTCACCTACCTTGCACAAAAGTACATTTGGTTCATTTTTGATCTTCTGTCCCATATTTATATAACCAATTGATTTAATACATTCTAAGTTTATGCATCTAAATCCCTTTTAAATCACATTTAAGTGCATCTTGTGACATGTTTTGCTTTATCACTCCTATGTTTTTGGATTTAACTATAACTTGGTAGGTATGTATATTATACATTAGAAAAAGTTGTTCATTGCTTGTGATGGAGCATGTTACGGGATTTCTCAGTTGGTAGAACAATAACTTATGCTTGGTTTGATTGCAAAGTATCTTGGTAGCTTCCGTCATGTTGAGAAGTTGTCAGTTGGCTTGCAGAGTGTGTGTTACTGTGTTTCATGTCACTGAATGATGTTATGTGCATTGTAGAATTTTTATATTCCTTGTTTCATTTTTTCAGGACTGTTAAAATGATGAAGAATATTGCTTCAAATATCAGTGTTACAGTTATAAGTGGTAATTATTATGATGAGCAAATGCCTGGTCCACTAAACAAGGTTTGTAGATTAGTTTAAGATTGCTTTGTGTTGTTGTGTTGTGGTGTTACTGATTTATGTGCTCTGCTGGTGAAGTTGAGTGCTGCCATCCCTATCTAATTTCCTCATATGTATTATATATGAAATTAAGGTAGGGATGAGCTAAAAGGTTTGAGACAGACTATGAAACTTTTACTGTTGATATATAAATGAAAAAAAGATTTACAAGAGCTGATAAAAAATGACCAATTAAGACTGTTGCTGGTTCTAGTTGGCAGTATTAATTAGCACATGTTGGAATAAAGTCTAGGTAAAAAAACCATATGCCCCGGCATCTACTGATGCAGGAGGTATCTAGTGATTGTCCTGCCTGTTTGTGGTTCCTCCATTACAAAATGTTGAAACTCAAATTGTTTCTAACTCCATCAACGCATTGCTTTCAAACTTGGCGTACTTGTTTACCATCATAAACATAATACATTACCAAAGCCATGTAACACTATCCAACATTTCAACAGAATTATAGCCCCTGAATCACTAGCCATTTATCATTGTAAAGGCTTCCACTGGGGTATAAGCATTTACTGAACGCAGTCTTGTTTTTTTAAACAATTGCATACTAAACATCTGTTTATTTCAGGCATGGGCAAAGTCGGAGCAGAATCTTGTGACTAATACATACCCAAATAGTCAGCATATAGTAATCAACGGAGGCGATAGACATTTGTTATATCAAAAACCTGATACTATTGTTGAACCAATCAGAAAAGCGGTCAAACAGTGGAGAAATAAAAATAGTGACACATCTAAAAGTAGTTATACTGCTAAAAATAGTGAAGACGATATGAAATCTAGACCCAGTTGATCAGGACAGACGTTGTTAGATTTTGAATACCCTTAAATATTTGTAAAGCCAAGGTCTGGTAGTTTGTGTCAAATGTTTGGGGAGAAACACCGTGGTCATGATGTTTAGGTGAAGTCGGGCAGGTTGGACTTGATGTCTTCTTACTATGCTCTCCATCTTTGATGAGTTGGCCTATTGTTTTGCACATGTCTGCCCCGGTCTGTTTGTCTGTCGGTAGGTTGGGACCTACCAAATGGTTTAAGTTCAATAACTCAAAAGCACATTGCTGTAGTATCTTCAAACTTTACATGGAGGTTGGTCAGCAACAGTAGATGACAATTAATTATTTTGAGGTCAGTAGGTCAATGTTCTTTTGTTACTTATCCTTTTTCTAAAGTTATGAATTGATTCATGGTCTATTTTGTCATGTAAGTGAGACATGACAGGGCACAGAAATGGTTTTATCAGCAGGTGAAGCTGGAGCCTGTATGTTATTGTTCAAAACTTAGTTTATATATGTCGTTTCTTTGATGCTGCAAGGATTTATTTCATATAGTATCACGACATATACAACCTTGTTGTGCCAAAGGGCAATATATACACGTATATTGAAATTTCCATATGTCTTGTACCATATTTCCCTATTATGGAACTTTATCATAATAGTGTATTACAATTGTGTTCAAATACTTTCTGAAAATGCCATTTTTAAGCCAACCTTGGTGTGACTTATCCGTCTTTTTGCATTGTTAAATGTAATTTAAATCCTGTTATAATGATTTTATGACAATAAATGTTCAATGCTTGAAAGTTGGTTATTTTGTTTTTATGGCCTGGCATCTTCTATTGCTGGAGGAGTATAGTGATTGTGTTGTTTGTTTGTCAGTATGTTCGTCTATCCATCCTTCCTAACATGTTTGAAGTCAATCAAGGCATTGCTTTTAACCTTGGCATGTTTGCCATCGTAAATACCTTACATTGTAAAAGCCAATATACTCTATCCAACATTCTTGCAGAATGATTTATGGCCCCTGATTGACTTAGCACGGTGTTTTGGAATAAGCTTCCACTGGGACATTAGCGTTCAACTTTATGGAATATAGTCGTGTTTTTGTTCCATTCCCTCCAGCAGTATAGTGTATGTTCAGTGCCCCTCCTATCTTTAGAGTATCAAAGCACTTATTAAGGAAATCATAAACTTTCCTTCAAATATTATGGTTTGTGAAACATACTCACTAGGGACAACGTGTGCGTAGCAGTTCATTTGGTGAAACATAAATCATATTCATTGTTGAATACCCCTTTGTCTCAATGTGTAGCTGTGAAAGAATTATTCATACCCGAATTTTTAACCAATGTGACTTTAAGAACAATGTTCTTCCAAGGGTTTAGCAAAACGGTGTAAGGGACTGTTTTTAATGATAATACTTATGAAAGTATGTTTAAGGCTTCTGGAAGTGCTCGGATAAAACAGTACCCTGATGTTTTCTGTTATGATTTGTCAAGTGGTCTTTTCCTGAAAATAATTGAAACCAGCGTAAAGAGTAAATTTCCACACAGATTTCGAGTTGCTGCGTAGACATTTGAATCATGTTAAGAAGGTCATGAGTTTGATCCTGTTTCAAAACTACTGCTTGGTACAGTGGTTTCAGTGTTTCCCAGCCTTCCCGGTCCGATTACGTTTTTGTGATGTGGTCTTCAAACCAAGTCTCTGACCAAGCATGTATCAATACAAGCATATTATTTGAGAGCAAGAAACATAAAGCAGGTGTATGTGAAGTTGTGGAAACCACGCTTAACGTACTGTTGTTGATTCAGGTTTCGACTCATCATTACCACAACAGGAGACATACAAAACACGAAATGAAAACATCATAGTTTGAGTTCCGAATACTTGGCATTCAAGGGTGAACTGGCCGTTCATCTGTTTTAAACCCTTCTATAACAATTAATGTATGAGCATGCAGTGTGTGACAGCTTTAGTTTCTCTCGTGTTATCCGTAACCGGTTGACTACGTGATTTACAGGTAGTGGTAACCACTTGACTTAATACCAGGGATATGCTTGTGACCTACATGTCAGAAACGGCCACGTGTCTTTATTAAATAAGTTAATGGTATCCTACAATAGTACTCTTACATTGATTATACCATAGCATCCAATGTTAGTTAATGATGCTCCGATGGGAACATACACAGACCAATAATCACCAGTGGCCATATTGCTGTTGCAGAAATTATGTATATTTGCGTAGCTTTACATTTAGCCTTGTAGTTAGTGAACTTGACTACAATGTATATTAAAACTTGTCAACAAGAGTCGTAAAACATTAAACAATAGAAAAGCTGGCATAATGTTTCGATACAACTTTAAACAAGGAGCTTTAAAGGTCATATACGCAAAATTATGTTTTTGCTGTTTTAATAAGTTTATGGTATAAATATATGATTACATCAATCTCTACACTTCAGATATGATTATAACACACAATAAACGTCATCTCTTATTTCGATTATCTTATTTTGTGAATAGACTAACCCGAGTTACTTCCCTTAGCTTGTGACGTGTTTTTGGAACATCTGATTAACACAGAGGCTGTATACTATTAGTGTATATTCGCATAAATCTTGATCTCTATTGAATATGTTCGATTTAAATTCATAAAAGTTACATGAAATGCATGTGCTATTATGTAATAGTGGGTCAAATATAAAGCACAATCATAAAATAATTCTCCACGGGGGATATACATACATATACACAGCGTCGATCTACGAAGTGTCATACAGTTAATCTTGGTACATTATGCACATCACGGGGGGTTGTAACATGCCACACACGAGATTATAATCAGCTGCTGACCGATTTGATGTTTAATTTAATTGTTTCTGTACGAAAATTCCTAAATCGGTATGTGTACATAGATTAAGTTTACGGTCAATGCAACTGGAGACGCGTGTACATTACGCGTGTTATAGGAAGATGTTGTAACGGGCCAAGTATTAATAATATATTTTTGTCAATCAAAATGCAAAAAAGAACAGTGTATTATACCAGATATGAAATGTTTATAACTCGGTAAACGTTTCATTAATTTATTAATTTAGTATGGATCCATAAATTGCATTTTTCTAAAACGATATAGATCGATCATTGGCATTTGAATTCAACTGTGTGCAAACTAATGATTCTTCCTAGCATGCACCTAGATCCACGTATCCATCTCCCGTTATTACCCCAACAAGAAAGAACATAACGGAAAAAATAGTTACGCACAGTTGAAATCATATGCCTATGATATAGATTTTAAAAGTTCGTGTTTAAATTGTGTATCGTTTTGCTTTATGGGTAATTATTAAAAAATACTGTCAGACTATCCGAAATAGAACGTTGGATATATATTATATAAAAAATAGAGCGGTATTAAAGATTTATTCTTTGTTTGTGTTGTTCTGCATGTTCTGTCCACTTCAATTGTAGAATACTGTATGGAACAACGCATGGGCTCGTATACATGTACAGTATTGTTTATGTATATGTCAAAACGTGGCGTGTCCTTACCCAGTGCGAGCATCGTGGATTTAACAAAATACAAACAACATACATGTATGTAGCGAACTCCACGGTTGGTAATCTGCTTCCGTAATATAACTAAATTCTTGTTACAAATCACAAAATAATACTTGTCTGAGAGTTCAAACACGTGCCTCATTTTCCAGAATTTCAACGCACGGTCAGATATTTTGATCCTACAATTTAGACCGGCTTACATTTAAAGACTAAACATCAGTAAAATGCCGACACATATATGACACTGCACTATAGGCCGCCAAAAGCAGGCGGTCTATTTTATGTTTAAATAATATATAGATCACCTGGTATCCGGCTCTTGGTGTGATCGTTGGCCCTGCCTGGCCTGCCATAGGTCATGCAGGTGCAAGGAGGCGTGGCGAAATTATTACAAACCAATTTGTATTCGCCAATCAAAATAACGCCATGAATTGAAATGTAAGTATTAATTATGGTCAGTTGAGCAAGTGCGTAAAAATATCTTCAATGAATGTGCGTAATAAACCAAGTTTTTGTTTATCAATGTGAAACTTTTTGAAAATGACTAGCTTAGGATTCGTGTAAACTCTAATATGTTTTCTGGTGTAATGGAAAGCTTCAAAAAGGTAAAAAAATATGTCCAAGCATCGCACTATAATACTGTCACTTTTCAATGATACTGGATAAAGTTAATAAATTTTACCATGAGGTGTCATTAAAAACATGCTTTTTATTACATGTGCATTGCAATACCAACAATATTGAAAAGATTATAACGCCGATTATTGTGTTGGAAATGCGTGAGTTTACATTTCCAAATTACTTAATTTTCAGCGCACTTGTTCTAACGTGTCATTATTATGCACCTGTCAGTACTTAGCATCCACGGTACCCCACTCCTGGGGATGGGCTTATGGGTTGTCACCCCGCCTTCCACGGCCTGCGGGTGACAGCTAATGGGACAATCTCCGGTATTTCCCCTGTCCCTGACAACTAAATAGTGTCACTAGGGCATTGGTTCGCTAAAATAAATCCCAACATTTCACCGGCAATGCGGCGGAAAACTTGAAGGTAAAAACACGACCGTCTATCCCCGAGGGTTTGGGGCGATGATGGAACTGACTGGTGCAGTATATAATGTTGAAAAAAGAACCAATCGATTTAGTTAATGCTAACTCTCATTTGAATTTGTATCCATGATTGAAAATGATAAAATGGGATTAACTCGGCATCCAAGAACTATGGACAATGTCTCTAACTTTACCGGTTATCTACCGACTTTTTTTTCAAATTTTCCTTTTACAATTTTTCGTCAATAATTTTCTGTCTAGAATTATAATGTTCATTTCTCAATTTAGGAATTCAGTAACTCAATTATGGCTAATTTATAAATTCTTTACAATTAACGACAGAAACTGCCAACTACGCGTCATTTCGTGTGTACTACAAATCATGTATAATTGTATATGTATGTCTAATATACATGCGTGTACAAATACGCAGCTAAAGTCATTTCTTGCGAACATAATTTTTTCCTCATACGGAAAGCTTTACTTATGGTCTGTTACAAAACCTAACACATAAATATACAAAATAGTGACAGCTATATATATATATATATATATATTTAAAATCAATCACCGATGTATACACACACGCGTCAAGTGTATAAACAGCGTGATATTTATGCCCCCTGTAGCGCGCAGTTTGCACTGCTGCGTTTGTAATGTATAACACGCCCAGCAGTTGAAGTCAGTAATGTCCACATCAGTATGTGGTCGTTGTTTTGTTTCTTAAATATTGAAGGGAATTAAAACGTGATTGAAATGACAACACATACAATGCTTAGAACATACCACATTGTAGTAATTTCCGTCACTGATCATGAATTTAATCCGATAAAAAATCGACAGGACCTATTCAAATTTAGTTAAACTGAAGAGGAACAGTTCCACTTGTGTCCAAAATGACGTCACACGGTCTAAAAGTCAAGGGAGACAACCAGGTTGGGTTTATGTTGTAATTTTGTTATCGTCAACTTTATGGTTATAAACCATCTTAAATATTGCAATTATGTGGATTACAAGTACGCCATGTCATTTATATGATATATATCTATGGAAACGTGTTACTTTAGTTAAATTAAGAAATTCTATCGTATTTGACCTTTAATGTTCGTAATTATATTGTCGATGCGGGAGCTATGTATGTATGTCCTTGTTTAAGAAAATAGTGTTAAGCTGAAACCATCAGTATTACCATTTTACTAGTTACCTCGCTTTGTAAACTATGTATAGAGAGACGAAATGAAGGCTGCAAGTTGGATTTTCCTTCCGACAGATTGCTTCTTTCAGCCGCTTGATCGTCTTTTTTGTTGTTTGTTACATCGACGATCGGAGCCGTCAGCAGCAGAAAGCGGCAACTAGCAGCAGCAGTGTATTGCCGGGTAAGCAGTGTATTACAAGTTTGTCGTTACAACTTGTACGCGTTTAGCCTTAAATGTTCATCAACGACCGGGTTCGTCTGCAGGGCAAGCAACGTGTTATAATGTCTTCGTTTTGCGCTGTAAGAGCTTCGTACATATACTGATTTTGACGTCTGATACAGACAAGTGTCAAAACCAGACGTTCTGACATATTGTGCGGACATTTCCATGTTTGGCATATAATCAAGCGGCCTGATACTTCTGAAGTTGCTCCGTAAATGGAAACCGTTGGTACTTTACTATTTTTGTTGATGTTGTGCGTCAGAATATGTAATGGTATCGATGTCTAGATTGGTGACAATCGTAAAAGCTCGACCATTTTCGTTTGTCTCCGGTAAATACAAGTATTTTCCATAGGATGAAAACCGTGTCGATCAGAATGGATTGGTGAGTGTGAATGTCAAAGGTGGTCCAAATCCAGTATAGTAAACAGTACAAAATGACATATATTTATTACATGCTTTGATTACACAAATTATACAAATATTACTTGAATCATAAATACATACATGTACTACAGTCAGTGAAACATGAGTCTTTGTAATGAGTGAGTTGACATAATATAAACATTGAACATAATGTTGAAATCTGGTCCTTAAGTTTGGCATTATATGAGGTATTGCTGTGACTTAATTGTTACTACTAGACATTCCAGTACTTGTATTTGTTACGATCATACTAGTGTTGGTACTAGTCCTAAAAGTACATTGAATTAATACATTTTAACAGCATCCGTTCCTATGTCGAACCGATCCTTTTTTATTGTTTTAATTAATTAATATAAAAAGTGTATTATCAAGCAAAATTTAATGGCAAACACCAACCATTTACTTTTTTCAAAATATCTTTCCATCTAGGAAGTATAAGAAGCCGGTAGTTAAAGCATACCACTATATAAGGGAACAAAAATACAAGCAAGTACTTGATTACAAAGTTGAAATCAGACACCGATCTCTCAAAGTACAAATGTATGTCATGTAGAAATCTTAGCTGAAATTGAGATTTTACTACGACTTTGGTGTCTTGATTTGAAGGATATCAACATCTGATCGGCTACTTCGAATAGTCAGTGATTCGAAACAGCTAAAACAGCTTCACCCCTCACATCTTAACAAAACACATTTATGGTTATTAAAAGATAAACTGTAATGACCAAACACAAAATTAGTAAAAAGTTAAAACTTAATATTCATGAAAGTGCGAAGAATAAACTTAATAAAAAGCTTATGCCTAGATTTCCATTTCATTTCTTTTGATTTCTGCATCTGCAAAATACTGACTTCAGAAATATAGAGACTTTCATTCGAAATTGTCTGTTGAGAAAACAATAAATAAGGGGATTAACGGCGCTGTTGAGCAGATATGATCTTAGAGTGATATTATATACAGTTAATTCTGCTGGCGTCATGTATTTCACCATATCAATGTTGATGTAGCGCATTGTTACTATTGCCAAATATGGCACAAAAGACAGAACAAATATCAACGTTACTATAAATAGAATCATGGTGGTTCTTCCGGCGCGAATTTCTTTCCCGCCATGACGTCTCACGGACGTATCCGAATGTGCACGACTATGCGCCGAAAGAGGCTCGACAACATCGGGCAAATCGTGCTCCTCCCGTTTTGCTTTTCTGCTCTTGTGTATAGCTGACGGCGATCCAGAAAATGATCGCATCACTGTTGAGAATCTGCTCCTGTCAAAATGAGATTTTCTCACAGTTGATTTCATAGGAATATTTTTAAAACTATCTTCTGAGAATGACCGCCGACGACAAATGACACGGCCGACCAATGCGTACATTATAGTCAAACACAGAAACATTACAATTACACTGATGAACATATACAAGTTAAATATCAATGGAATGCGAGTCTTTACCGTGTCGTCCACATAACACGTTTTCAATGTCAGCAACGTGTTGTTAGCAGGACCCGGAAGTAGAATTGTTCGCGTACCGTATATATACAGTGATGGTGCAGCACTTAACATGGAAATAAAAGTCACTGTGATGCATATGGCTCGCGATTGTTTCACTGTCATATTTGGTCGCAGTGGCAAACACACTCTCCTGAATCTGTCAACCGCAATGCCGATGAGGACACATGATGACGTATTGTTCATGAAAAATGTAGTAAATCTGGATATCTTACACAAAATAGGATAATCAAAATTGTAGAAATTTATCAAAAGACTTAATTCCACAGGCATACCAAATGCACAATTAATAAAATCACACACTGCCAACGATATTATAAAATGTCGTGACGTAGTTTTAGACATTTTTAGCGCGTAAACAATTATAACGGCCAAATTTCCCGGCAGTCCAAGAAACATTAAAATAAAGGTGTACACAAAGGACGGAAGTAGGACATAAAATTGCTGCTCCCTGATATATTCTATTTCCGGTCCATCTATGACGTAGGTGATATTGGATAGGTTGTAACTAGACAAGGGGCTGTCCCCAAATGAATGTTCAGATAACGAATCAGCGTTGTATGTCGGCATGATGTCAACTTTTGTAGAATTTTGAAGTCTGAATATTGTGGATGTGTTGCTAATGGCAATCGTTTGATACGTCACTGTTTCTTGCGTCACGTGATCACCTGCAAATATAAAATGAACGATATGTATTTCATTGAAAACGCATATTTGTTATCAAGCTTGGCTTTGTTGCTCTGGTCTTTCTAACGAGTGATGTGGTCAAATCTCGGAAATATTGCTATTTTTTTGCATTAATGAAATACAGCAATCCTGTTCCTCCCTAGAACTAACATCTCTTTTGCCAATATGAATTTCCTTCTTCACCAGGTGTTTTCATAAAAATGGTGATAATTTGAAGAAAACTACTAAGGCAGTCTGGCAGTATGTAGAAGTAGTTATTCATTGATAGTAACACCAACTGTTTAAATTGATTATCTCCCTTTACAATACAATACAATATTTACAATCACAATTTAAAATGCTCGAAATTTCAAGACTGCAATCGGTTTAAACATGGCAAACAACCCTGTAAAACAATAAGCACACTAATTCAAAACACATAGGCTTACATTGGACCCAATGATGTCACTAAAAGCATTTATAAAGCAAACCAACAAAGCAATGTCACATCTGTCCATCACAAATGTATACTTAACTAGTATACAAAAATACGTAACGTTATATCCATCAGTTATTTGGTGAATTCAAATAATGCGTGCAATAAACCTACCCCTGGGCATCATTACCCGAGCAACATTATGGTCAGTATTTTGTATAGATATTCGCTATTCAAAACATAATTCATATTAATATCCAAATTACATGTTATAACTCCGACAATATCCTTTCATTCATTCTTTTTGCAAACGTGTACAATGTAGCATGTTGAAGAGAACTTGTGCAATTTGTTATTTATCGAGTATTGGTGAATTCGTGTAATATCAACATTTCATGGAATCATGGTTTGGCGTCAATATTTCACGATTACTCCAACCGCATGATAGCACAATTCGAACATATGATACAATTTGTATTTTGAATTTGACATTGCATCATCTTCGGAGGTAGGATTTGACTAAATGTATAGAAGAACAGTTACTACAATGAACGTATAACAAAACTCATTGCACAAAATTCTGAATTACACACTATTGTTTAACGCCTTCAGATAAATAGCTAAATCGTGTTTTATTAAGACATAATTTTTATCAAAGAAAAAATGTAGCAAAATGAACTAATTTCGTAATCCATGACACTCGTATTTCAAAGTGCTCATCACATTTTCTTTGTAGCTCACATCTTAAAATACATCGAAGTGATACCACAAAAGATATCCACTCCAACGATGGCTTCAGAACTGTCTTAAACAATCAAAACTGCATAGATGTGAACATTCAGTTTTAAAATGTATTTTTCCCAAATTCATATATACAGATTCTTTCATACAACTTTGTGTAAATGATACACATGGGTAAAGGGTCGAGCCATATGTTCCAAAACTTTGTTGCGGTACTCCCATTATTTGTAAACCGACACGACATTATCTTTACGCATTTAGATTTATGTGTTTTGAGTTATAAACAATATTTAATTTTAACGATCGGTTTTTTTTTGCAATTTTACTTCCCATGATCAAACTATAATAAGATAACTTAAGTACTGATTGCACTCAAACTATAACTGATAATCAATCGCAAAATTTGGTAAATGTAGAATGTTTTCACCAGTGATAATATCATGGCATCACGTACTTTCTATGAAATACGAAGAAGGATGTCATTAGCGAGCATGGCACTTTAAAATAATGGAAGTCATGTATTTATTGACAATTTCTATCTGAATCTTAAATCAATCACTGGTCTATATGTTTAAAAATCGAATATTATTTTTCTTGAACAATATTAAATTTGTTAAACGCATAACATAAGGTCACTATGTTATTTTGTACATTTATCCAGACAGAAATTTTCGTATATTTCATGTCCTTATAACATAATGTTTGCACACTCTGCTGGTAATTTTTTTTTTAATAAATTTTACAAAAAAAGGTTTCGTTATCAATGAAACAGTTACCTTTGGTTGTATTTACTCTATTGTAAAACATTAACACATAATAAATATATTTAACAGCATTTAAATTTTAATTTTCTAGAGTAAATCATCACCTTCAAATATGTCGAGCACCTGGTTTATTTCGAACATTTAGCTTGTCCCGATGAGTACGCGATATATAACGAAGTTTTGCTGTACAGTGGAACTCACTTATAGCGAACTCGCTTATAACGAAAACTCGGTTATAGCGTAACAAATAAAAATCCCCGACCGAGTCCCTTCTTTATTTAACTGTAACACCACTCGCTTATAACGTAATCGGATATAATGAAAAATCGGTTATAGCGTAATGATTTCTAGGTCCCGATAAAGTATTTTGTGTGCATTCATAATCAGTTATAACAAAGACAATTAAAATGTGACTAGGTGTAACCGAGCGATATGTTTGTGCAAACCATCTTAATAAGGTGTTAAGTGTTTGCGCCGCTGGCATACAAATTTGCGATATAACTTATCTATTAGTATAATCCTTTACATAACCGTTACATTTATTCATCACAGTAACCCAGCTTTCACAATATCATGAACTTAAACAAATCAACTCACATTACCCTTTAATGATATAATAAACTCCTGAATATATTAAAACTTACACGATGGGGATCATAATTACTCTACAATGTATCATTATTGTGTGTGTAATGCATTCACTTTGGTGTACATGTAAGCGAGTTAACAGGATTGTCACAAAATGGAAAATAAAAAAAAACGAAAAACGATTTCATATGAAACTAAATTTGAAATTCTGCAAGATATCCAAATGGATGTTTCTTGAAGGGTGCGACGATAAAGAAGGACACGTTTTCTCATCGCTCAATGTCGTGGAACAGAAAAAAACACACTCACTTGGATCAAAGGAAGTAAAAATCAGTGATTATTTTAACGCAAAAAACTAGATACACTAGTTTCTGTTGAAACTTAATCATAATAATGTGCTACATGTAACATATACTGTTAATCATCATAATATTACATGTACACCCTAACTTAAGCGATATATTATAATTCATATTAAAATACTGTTCAACCTCATCAAAGACCTAAATTACAACATAACTTTGTTCCACGTCAGGCTGTACATGTATTCATGGTATAACGAAATACGTTATATCCGTACACATATAACGAAATTTCGTTGTACTGATATAGCGAAAATCGGATATAGCGTAACAATTCTCAAGGTACCTTTAATGCACTAACATAAAAATAAAATATCCTTGGTACGTTCAAATGAATTTACAAGATGTTAATCACGTCCATACAATAACATGTATTCCACTCTCTCCCAGTATTCGTCACCTCAGTTTCCATTTGTGAACTGATGGTATAAATATTTACCTAGTCTTCAAACGATACACACGATAGAAATAAATGCTATAAAAGTGTGAACAATTAATAATCAAAGTGCTGAAAGCTCCCCCGAGATATTTAGAGGTTCGCCATATCCGTGCCGCGGTTTTGTAAATAGTTGTAAATAGACAGCCACTGTACTGAATATCTTTGACACACCGGATGAGAGTGGGGGAAATTCTAATCAATTTAATGACGTGATACTGCTCTATTAATACCCCAGATGGTCATCGAATAGGTGCGGGAGTCAAATGAACTAATGAACTTGAATCACAAATAAACACGTTTATTAATGTGAATTTATTCTAATAACTGAAGTATTAGGCATATTAAAATTTTGTAAATATTGGCATTTTATATCAATCAGAAGCAAACTCGTTCTAACTTCTATATACATGTATAATATAATATAACTGCAATGTACAAGAAAGTGTATGTAAAATATATAGAAATACATAATTCGGCACTTAAGCCTTAGACTTTCCAAACACAAGGTTAGAAGCAAACTGAGAAACCCAGAACAATGAAACATGATCTCACTTCGGGTGAGGATGTTGGTGGGATAAGACATTGGCCTAACAAAACGTGATCTTGCTTCAATTAATGCAATGTTGAAATGCTAGGAAAGGAGAATATTCATGATACAAAATATGCAATTCAGCTTATAAGATAGTAGATACGTCGTTCCGTCAATGCATCTCAAATATAAATCAGAGCCTTAAGAGAGCTCAATTGCAATTGACAGCTGTATAATTTCCAGACATTCTTTTCAATTCGCGAAACAAGATATCTAATACAGAATCGCATTAAAACAACTGTGTCTATGACGACACTGTTTGTGCGACATTCAGACCTTTCGAGAGGCTTGTGTCTGTCTGTCTATTTACCCAGCATATTGTGACCTGGTACGAAGACACACGTTTTTTCGTTTGATAAACCTGTTAATTAAACGACATCTTTACGACGCTTATTATGACCAGATTATGACCGGATTGTCTTTTGTCCAATTACTTGCGACTGATATGAATATTTTATTAGAACATTGAAACTTAAAACCAATTAATTTGATAATTGACAACATCGTATTCTTAAATAGTTTACAGTGCAATTAAACCGTCCGTCATATACAGAGATACAGATGGTTAGACAAAAGTAATACAGAATACTGAAATGAGACACCTTTGTAATCATTTTCCAATTACACTGAAACTGTATATTACGTCATTGACATGACCGATCAATGGTGTACTGTGCACGGGATGGCACACTGATACATACGATCACATGCTGATAGCGTTGTCACAACGAATAAAACTTTCAATTAGAAAACAACTCAAAGGAAAGATGCTAGTCTGTCTAACATACTCTATATTTATAAAGACAACTCCTCAAGCTACTATTTTCTCATTAAATTATTTCGCTTAGCACACTTGAACATAAATAACCAAGCCTAGAATAAAACTAAGCTAAAACAGAAAAAGTTATGCTATTTGATTGGTATAATATATATCATCTAGTCGGGTAGCCAGACTAGAGAGATGCCTTCGTACTAGTACGTATTGGCTCTCTGCTACATGGAAGCTATACTTAGTATTCAAGATAATAAATCCCTCTGAATAGTGATTCTGGTTGACGGTTCGATACCTTGCATTCTGGGAAGTCCTGCTTTGATAAGGTTTCAAACGATTTCCCATCGGAACATTCACAATCGCGATCTTGGATACAAAAACAACTATACTATATATATATATATATATATAATTATTTTTTAAAAAGATACTGGTTTCCCCAATGTAATCAATTTAAGGACGTTTCATAAAGTAGTATGTTCTTTATTTAGGCGTAGATGTCGTGTTTTGCACTGGGTCGTCACAACAATTGATCAACATGTTTGTAAGGATACCATGTAGGATATATTTCTGTTGAAAGACAAAATATGAATATGCGTTTTCCAGACATTTCCGTTTATAGTTAAATTATGAGTACTATTGTGTTAGTTTACTAGTACCATGCATGACAAACCTACTTAACGACGCATAGGAACATTAGCAGTCTGTCAGATCTAGAAAGAACACCAAAGTGTTTATACCTAAGTGCTTATGAACCATCTATTGATTCGATCCATACGATTTGCTCGACCATTAGTCGGAATAAACACGTGTTTCTATTTGCAATTAATTAAGCCTTGTCCATACAACACAGGAATAATCGCCAACAATTAATTGCAATTGAAACACCTCCGATAATTCACACGGCAATGTACTTAGTAGAAGTATGGAAAGGGACCAAATCGATCCGAATATGGTGTTTATAACAAATTGTCGTCCCTCATGGGAAACGTGCAATTTCACATTGATACAACTTATAATGCATCCTTAAAGGTACTGTCCTCGGGATGCTGATCAGACTCGTGTAAATCGATGTTATATTCCGGACATGTAAAGAACCACTTTGAGGTGTATATTCGGAAAGAGCCAGGACCGGGTGTCGGGATTACTTGTTTGGCACAAACACTCTTCCTCTTCCCTCAAAGTCGGGGATCATTGGCCAATTAGGAAGGGATACAGCCGAATGGCCACGCACTACGACTTTCACTGTATCCGTCGAACGCAAAAAAAAACGAAAAAATAATAAAGTTTTATTTAAGAGTTTTTAGAGTTATTGAATTGATATACACACATGATTGAGGTAGGCCAATGTCTACGGGGTTAAACAAATGAAAACATGCGGTATTTCAAAAATGTTGCGATGAAAGTGATTTACCAAGTGTACTTCAATCCGAATTTAATTATTCAAATATTCTTCAAACCAATTGCAGTCGTTTAAAAAAGATTCAATAGTAACTTGAGTCCACCACCTTTAACTGTCCATAAATATTACTGAGAAAATCTGTGACAATTTGTTTTGCATTCGGATATGTTCACCCACCGGCACAGTGCAATTTAAACATGATCAATATTAACAGTAGCGGCAGAATAATATTTACTCTTCTTAATTGTGACCCGCGTGAACTTGGCTTTGTCAACATCGAGCGCTCGGACTTTGTTGGTGGTAACTATGTGAAGAACACTCTGTGCAGTTAATTATCAAGTTGATTTATACCAGACATAAGTCGCATAGAACAAATCCTTGCAGCTGTATCTACAACAGCAGTGCAAACATCCAGGTACTGAAGACGAAATAAAAATGGTACATACACGAGCATTTCTGATTTCTGACGCTTAGCTTGCTTCTCGTGTCCCATACTTTTATTGTATTATGTGCCCAGAGTGATTGGTGTCGAGCACAACCTTCGTCTGACACCCAGCTTTCTGCTGAAATATGGCAGACATATGAGTGCCCCCACTAGTATTTGAACCCTGGTTTGTAGCTACAACGACAAGCGCGCTAACTATTGAGCTATGGAAATGACTTTGGAACCATATAAGTAAAGCTTGTAGTAAATGAATTCGTGTAAACTAAAACAATTGCAAATAAGAGTACATTGTATTTTCAAAATGACAGTAATTAATCATACATGGAAAGCAGCATTTCGCAGACACAACTACACCAAAAACTGAACAGTGTTGAAAATGAAAAGCAAGACTTGATACTCTGACAGCCTTTCGCATACAATTGTCAGTTAAACACAACCATAGAGTTAACAAACACTAAAAAAATCACGAAGAGAAAACAAGAAAAATATCCTAAAATTACTCTTTACTTATGGTAGAACGAGCTGTTTTACATTTACCTTCAGTTTGGTCAACATGATAAGAAAGTCATGTGATGCTGATTTTAAATATGTATCAGGCTTATAAGGTCGTTAGTAGTATTTACAACCTTCTCATTCTAAGCCAGCGAACAAAAAACAGTAGTCAATAAGATGACACATTTCTCTTCGTATTTTCTTTTTAAGTGCACCGATGGGTTAAATTACATTTAAAACGTTTACCTGACTAATTAGAATACACTAATTCCGACAATAATTCATCGTAATAATTATTCTCAACAAACACATCACACTGTTCTAGGTTTAACTCTATTGTAATAGTTCGCAGTTTCGCACTGAGCACTTTTTAAAAATAATATGAAGATATCACATCACATTCAGTACTTTGATCCCGAATGGTGGAGAGACGAACACGCGAGCTCAAATGATTCGTATACCACAGTCTAAACAATAATATAGAACAGAACTGAACTTAATCTATGTTACACCCTGATGGTACTATCGTTTGAACCTCAGTATTGTCGACAAGACAAAAGTATCATTAGTTGAATGGACATATTAATCGTGTGCCATTAGTCATCTATAGACAATCAGATAATGGACAATTAGTTGAATACATCATTTGGAAAACTGACAAAGACTTATGTTGCACAATGCGCTCAGGTTTCGTAATATAGACCTTAATCGATGATATAGTCATTTTTCATTAACAAACTTAGGTCAATTCGAGGGTTTAGTTGAAAACAATGCCATGCTTTTGTAACATGTGTACATGTATGAAGGTAATACGTGCCATTATTATGTAATCAGACGTATTTCAACTTTACAACATACAACAAGTTCTATTTACAGTAAAGCCACCTCAAAAATTAGACCATATCGATAATATGACAACCCCAGTAATTCAATAAAGCCACCCCAATCATTAAGACCTTTGCAACTAAAAATTTTAACCAGTTTCAAGAGGTGCCAAAGTTAACTTTTATATTGATATTTTTCTTATCTTTAGGAGTATGCAAACTGTTTGCGTCGTGCTGCACGTATTAAGATTTAAGAGTATTGATAAACCTAAGATAAAATGCTTTTAAGTTTGTTTTTATATTACACTTTAACGTTAATGGACAAAAGAAATATACAAAAGAGGAACGCAACGCTGCAATTTAAATCATCAGATATCGCAGGCTTATAGCAGGAGAAGGTCATAACTGGGATACGACTAATGTATCATTAGTAATCTACATAATAAGGCGCTTCTTATGCGCCTATTGTCATGAAAATTGGAACTTGTCATGATAATTAAATTGAAGTTCAAAAAGCTTGTTTTACCAAACGTACAGAGTGATTGTCAGACAGTTTTTCTTGTTTTCTCGAAAATATTGATTTTGTAGTTGCGACCTTTTCATTCTAAGCCAGGGATATCTGTGAACTTGGCATTACTTGTACTTGATGTATGTATAGTGATCATGAGTAATAAAAGCATTGCCTTATTATGACCACTTCAAACTGTTACAATTAATACATTTACAGTAAAGCAACAGTTCACCAACGTGTTGTCATCCGTCACAGCTAGTAGGGAATGAGTTTTGTTCCACACAGCAACAAACTACTAATGGTACTCATAAAGCGATTTTTTCTTGACGTCACAGCTTGGTATGTGTGCTATTCAACACCACAACAAACTACAAATGGTGCTCATAAAGCTATTTTGTCATATGTAACGGGATGCTATGGGTTTTATTCCACACCACAACAATTTGCACATGGTACAATGTACCTATATACAAGCTATTTTGTCATATGTAACGGGATGGCGTGGGTTTTATTCCATACCGCTACAACCCACAATTTTATGGTACTTATAAAGCTATTTTGTTTGACGAAAACTAAATGCATCCTTCTTCAAGAACTGGTTGCTTCATGTGTACATGAATAAGTGATGGGGCATTCTGTTTGTCGGATGTTGACATTTGCCTGTGGAATGTTATCGTAGGACGATGAACTGTACGTAGACTGATCAAGAACTAATTACAGACTACCAAATGGTTTATTTAAGTATTAAAGATGCATACCAGAGAGTGACATGCAATACGCGTATTAAGTTCACATCGAGATATTTACGGTATTAATGTATTCATTGAGATCCAGTTAATGTGTCGACGACATACAACAAACACCCGAAGCATTGCACATGCATGTACCGTTATGCGTCCCATTGTCAATTAATGTTGTCGCGTGTGCATGTTGTCTTGTGCAGAGTGATAAGACGGAAATATCGACATACTTAACGTGGTTGTTGTTTGTAATAATAGTCAGTCTTTAATTAGAAACAAGACAACAAAATTACATAGAGATCAAAGGCGCTGGAGAAGGTAATTTCACACGCTGCACAAACCCGCCTTAAGCATCACCGCACAGTCCATTTTATTAAACTCCCAAGGATATCACCAATACCAAGCTGTGGAGGATGGCATGGGACCGGGGTGCCTGTAACCCCTTGTCGGTGTTATATGACACTGGAGAGGTAACAGGCAAAAGTTAAGTTCATGTACTAGTAAATAAGTAAAACAGTGAGAGCAAACTCGGATATTGAATGAGGTGTCCTTTTAAAGGAGAATTCAAGGGTTGCCCTTTAATGCACACTATTAGATGTAATTGTACTTTCTAGTTAAGTACAACTACAACAGTTACTTACTTTTAACTGACCTATAACTTTCTCCACCAATACCATTAGGTAGAACATAAAATAGATCCAATATTAAAGGTACAAGATAAGGAATAAAGTGTCATTACCGTATGAAATTCTGATACAATCAACAATATCGCTCAATAATATTGCTCAATGTTATAATGCCAATAGCTAAACATGACATTGTTTTACCGACTTTTAATTAAAACATACATATCAGAGAATAATCTGTCTGACTGAAACAACCGTTTTTGTAATGCTGAAAAAAAAACATGTATGTAATGGATATTGTTGTGCAACGTTCAGATATTTCAAACGATCAGTCGATATCATTAAGAAGTAGAATCTTTAATCCAACCAATATAGTATAGCCTCTATAGAGCAACACCCTTTGTATTCTGCAAATATTGGCTGTTGCGAAGAGAGTGTTGCTCTTTAAATGTTAAACGTGTTATAACTATCAGCATAGGGATTTTACGGTAATGATTCAGAGAGGTTTTAGCTATACTGAACTCCGTATGATACATTTTGCATTTATCTAATAATTTGACCATTGCCGATGCAATCACTGCAAAATGTCGAAGCTGCTGAAAAGAGGGTAAAATCAAACTTGATGAAAAATGCTTACAGATGCAAATGGACCTGTGCATTATATGGTGCAAACCTAATTATACAGTCTACAATTTTTAAAATAGGCATGATGATTGCTTTTCGTTGAGAATGTTGTTTCTTTACTCTTTAGGACCAATTTACACCTTTCGCTGATCTAATAATTCAGTAAGCCATTTAAATCATAATAAGTTATTGGAGCAAAATGATACATAGGCACCGGCTTCAGTTGTAATTTTCTGAATGAATCGCGATTGTAAAAACGCCAAGATAGTCATATTTTAATACCCGACAGAACACCGAATAGAATAATACAAATATATACCTAGGCACAGCGTACGGATTGATTACCTTTTGGAACAATAATACAACTGTATCAATATTATCAAGAAACACAAACTTTATAGATTACGTATAAATTGGCTGCAGTCCCTTTCTGCGTTCGTTTTGAACATTTTGAAATAGTTGATTTAATTTAGTTAATATCCATTAACAGTAACACTGCCCCCCCCCCCAATGGTTTTATCATTATTTTGTTAGTTATGAATGCAAAGTTTGCTATTTTCGTATTCTGGCAAAACATCAGGCTTTATGTTTTTTATCGTAGCTGAACCCAAATATTGTACTCAAATATTAGTCATTTGGAGACCTAACAGTGCCATTATCCTAATACTGGAACATGCAACTCTTGAGCAACTGAGCCGCATCAAGCAAAGCCTTTTACTTGCAAGTGTGCTTTCTGCTAAATAAGGCAGTCATAAGAGTGTCTCCATCCGAATTTGAACCCGAGTCACCGTATATTTAGACGGCAAATACACTAACCTCTGAGCTACAGAGGACGCAGTTAATACCCTTCATACTCTGAGCTTCAATGAATAGAGTTATATATGGTACAAAACACGGCCAGGCGGTTCGGGATAGAGTTATATATGGTACAAAACACTGCCAGGCGGTTCGGGATAGAGTTATATATGGTACAAAACACTGCCAGACGGTTCGGGATAGAGTTATATATGGTACAAAACACTGCCAGGCGGTTCGGGATAGAGTTATATATGGTACAAAACACTGCCAGGCGGTTGGGATAGAGTTATATATGGTACAAAACACTGCCAGGCGGTTCGGGATAGAGTTATACATGGTACAAAACACTGCCAGGCGGTTCGGGATAGAGTTATACATGGTACAAAACACTGCCAGGCGGTTCGGGATAGAGTTATATATGGTACAAAACACGGTCACGCGGTTCGGGATAGAGTTATATATGGTACAAAACACGGTCACGCGGTTCGGGATAGAGTTATATATGGTACAAAACACTGCCAGGCGGTTCGGGATAGAGTTATATATGGTACAAAACACTGCCATGCGGTTCGGGATAGAGTTATATATGGTACAAAACACTGCCAGGCGGTTCGGGATAGAGTTATATATGGTACAAAACACTGCCAGGCGGTTCGGGATAGAGTTATATATGGTACAAAACACTGCCACGCGGTTCGGGATAGAACATCGGTAAGTATTTTGTTTTCGTTCTGGGTGTTACAACCATGGTTTTCCTTAAATCATTCGTACGAATACATTTAACCACTTGTACACGTTTAACACAGCAAAAAGTGTCACCATATACTGGGGCAACTAGTATAATTATCTTGAAAGAATCAAGCTTAACATTACACTACACAACTGAGACTGTATTCAACTCTCCAACAAAAGAAGATACAAAAGTTGTTTACAAATGCTAAAGCGAACGCATTTATATTTTTTGTTAGTCAGTATGGTTAGTTTTTAAACATTCAATTTTTATGTCGACAGTGACCGGTCTTTTCATGGATTTCAGTTTTGATCTGCATTAATTTGTTTTTTACCAACCTGCCACTTAAACGTCATTTCTGTAATCACACTTAATTAAATTACGTTTGACAAATGCACGTTCACAAATCTTTATCAAGTTTTATTAAAATCAAATCGTTTTCCACACGCACCTTTTGGCAAGTTGAAACCAAGTCTTACATGCTTGTACAGAAATAAAACTTGAAATATAAAAAGAAATTATATGAAATACGTTAAACTGAAATAACTTTTTATAATAGGAAATCTACTGCAGATGAACTGAAATAAAATCGTATAATTGAGAAGTAAGTAAGATACTTTGAAAGTAACTAAACAGTTTAACCTAACTATATAATAAATGGAGTAAGATAATAAGTTTATGTACACTATGTCCTTACCTTTGCTAGCTGCGTAATATGTGCAAAATCACAGGTCCATTTGTCAAACTCTTAACTAATGTCAGTTAGTAATTAGATATCATTTATTAACTACCGGCCGGTATAATAGCACCTCGATGTAGTCACATTTGATACCTCACTTTATTGTGCGATACTTTAGATAGAGACATTAGCGAACACCTCGAATGAATGATGCATTATTTATCACAGACAGATCAAGTGTTATAACATTTAAAAACTCTATAAAGTCATTAACGCCATGGTCGCTGGAACAATAAGAAATCAATTAGTTTCCTGTCAATCGGAACGCCTTTATCAATACCGCTTTAAAACTAATGACCAAGATATTGTGTGAGATTTGTCGTAGTATGGCATACAATATCGCACAATCGGAATCCTTTGGGATCATCGTCGATAAGATCGATTATGATTAACCATACGTCACTATGCCTCCGTAGGGGACTGGTGACCTATCTTGCTGGTTAATAATTCAAATTTACGATTATAGAAATCTCTGACGACCAAACAGTATCAGAAACTTTTCTGGACTGATTTAATTATGTTTGATCAGGTACTCTACAATCCGGAAATATGTAAGCTCAAGGTTTCAAATAAAATATCAAACAAATATAATATGTTCTCAGTGACATCGAACAATATTACTTCTTGTTAGGCTTATCATATTGAACGGGCGGTTGAAATAAAACAAAGTTATGTATGTCGTTCTTATTTCACATCATTTCGGTAATCTCGGACATAAGCGTCGCTATAGCACGAGATGATTATCAGGTTGCAATCATTCTCTTGTACGGCAGCGTAAAGTAGTCTTAGACCATAAACCCCCGTATCTAGCCAATCAGCACGGAGAACAAGTGTTTGGAAAATGGTCTAAGTCAGATAGAACTCTTATAGCTGTTGTATATGGAGTTTTAATTCTCGTCTCGCTCGAATTAAACCGCAATAATATTATACAACTGATAAAGTTACTCATGCTCTATTCTATACATAATTATGTTGATGCGAATCTGTCATCGCGAATATATGACTTCAGTGGTGTTTTATTATTGATACAGACTGAGTCGTGTGGGCAAATATCCCTTCCCGTCAAGTTGTTTTAGTCATGAAGCCGAACGTCTTGAAATGTTAAAGTGAAATGCCTGAAATTTGAAACTAATGTCGACATTGGTCTTCCGTACAATGATTATGTTGGCTACAATGTGTAGAAAGATGCCAGTTGCTTTAGACAGAGCTAGATTGAATACACTGATTGGTATAATTCATAATTATGTAGGTCTTATTCTTGTAAATGAGTTAGATCAACTGTTCGTACGCGGAAAGAAAATCAACCTCAAATAAAGTCAACACAGCCTTACGGATCTTCCATTCTTATCCAAGAATAACTTATCAGGCTTCGCTTCGACCAAGAGCGATGTGATCTCTACTGTTGAACGTCGTCCTGACCCGCATGGAACATCTCAATCAGAAACTGTTCCAGAATAAATCTTAAAGGTACTGAACTGAGTTGGCTATCGGAGAAATTTTGCAACTATTTAAGAAAACTGCCGTGGTTTGAATAATGTTTTAACAGTCAATTCTGATTTAAAAGTGTTTGAAATCTTATTTTTCAGTGCTACAGTATATCAAAGTTTTGCTATGTGAGGCCATTATTATACCTGATAAGCGCGTGGGCATAGATTCTATGGACTTTAAACTTGTCCTTTTCAAGATCTTTGACATAAGAACTCTGATTAACACAGTATTTACATTACATTGACTTCTTGAAACATAAGTAAATGAATTTATCAAAGGAATAATTTGTATCAACATCTGAGGCTAGATACCTTTAAAGTGAACATCTTCTTCATTGATTAGCGCATGAGTAACGAATGACGCAAATATTCTAATTTCACGACAATATGCTAATTCTGTGTCTTGAGACAAATATTACACAACAAAGGTTAAACTCATTTCTCCAGAGAATATATCGATATGGTATTCGCAATTGAAATGTTCGCTCCAGAAACATTTGGTGTCGAAAGTTATTAATATTTATTAGATTCTAGATCTGCTAAAAATCTTTAATATCAATTTTATGCTAATTGCATGGTTGATTTTCACACCATGAAATTAAATCTCTGAAGACATCATTAATCGACAGTGCCGTTCTCTTTCATTGTTTTACATTCAAGAACCCTCGTTCACCAACAGATACTAGCGAATCACTCTCATGAACTGCACCAATTACTGATATAGAAGGATCAGAACATACGAACTTGACGTTTCTTATTTTTCAGCCCAACAGCATTGTAATGCAAAAGGGTGAATATAAAATGTTAGTAGTCCAGTTAATTCTGGATATACCCCTCGTATATTTAGTACATAATAGGCTGATATAGGACCTATCTATTATTAACAGCTGTCAATAAAACAATATTTAAAAAATCCAGCTGATGTTATACGAGTCGTATTCATTCAACACCTTTAGAGTTCGAATCTAATGCCTTTAAAGCATATTTTCAGACTTACTGGAACAAATCAAGAACCAAGTCGTATCAACTAACAGTGCTTGTTGTATGTAAATAACATCGACACAACAATTTTAACCCTGGCTTATCTATAGTGGCCAATTGATGTCCATTATATGATATATAATACTATCCCAGGGGCAATGTTCGCCATGGCCGAGAAGCTTTGAGATTTAAGGAGAGGTTTGTTGCTATATTTGGAACCCTTCAACTGATAGAGTATAAACTGGACAGTAAGTACTGTCAGGATTCTTAAATGAACTCCAACAATAATCCGATCAGAAAACGAGAAGCCTTCATCAGTAACTAGATTTCGTGGTAAGCCAAGATTGTCAATATTAGGAGTGCGATGTCTTGTAATTTTACAAGTCTGATTGAAAGCTTTAAGGCCAAATAAACAATTGTGTAGTGCATGTGTTATAACATCGTCGGTAGGTCAGAAAATATTTATTTTATAGAACAGTTTATGTTTCTATTATACATGTATAGTAACATAACATGCAGCTAATACTTCAACAATTATGCATACTTATGCACCGTTTGACTTGCACACATAAGGCTCATGTAATTTATTGTACCGATCATCGATGTTCTTGACACTTCGGTGTGTGCCGAAAATCCATAATTATACCGATTCTACATCCATTAATTTCGGAATAAACACACAAACCCATTGCATTAGTTGTCTCCCCTTGTTTAAATGTAATGTAACGGTTGCAGTCGATATGGGGAGGTTAATCAACACGAGAACATTTGGCAGTCCAAATAGAATATGTCTCGCTGCTGCAAAAATATATACGCAACACGGACAAAAGAAGATAGTGTTTCCTCCATTCCAAACTAATAAATTAATACATAGTACAGTTTCCGCATTCTTGTTACACATTTTAATATATAAATTTTGCCTGCTTGTTGGGGAACGTAGGGTATATTCTGTTTGAACAAAGTCATAGGTCCACTCTATTATCCTACATAATATAGTTATGTGATTTCATAACCTTTTGAATACTCGAGTTTATTAAAAACAACTGCAAAATATGAGTTTTAGTACTATGTTATTATCTTGCAAGGAGAACAACACAATGTGGTCATCGTACAACACTTGGGCAGACATGATATTATCTACGCATGCATGCTATGCGCTATTAAAAGTATTATTACAAAATATTCTTAGACAATGTCACTGTTTCAGATGTTACAGGTTCATTTTGTCAAATACATTACATAACATCCCTTGGATAGGTTTATAAAACAGGTAAATGATATTTAACATGTCCAGGGCTGCATATGTATAACACGTTGTTACTATTTTATTTATCGTTACGAGTAACGTATTATGATTTGTACGTTTAGAACTACATCTTTCTTTTCATTTCACGATACACCAAACATCCAATGTTACATTTGAAAACCCGCACTCATGATAGGCAAATACTTTTTTAGCCAATCGACCTTGATTGATTTCTGTCAATGAAGCACATAGAATCATGAGCGAGGTAAACATTAAATCATTTACAAATATTGTATTATCAATATTTGTCACTTTGGATGTATTTCCCAGTGCCTACATTTACTCCTACAATTGATCAAAAACTTGAATTGTATCTCATATGATGATACACTTGTACAGATGTTTATTCAAAGCAGGAAAAACGAATATATATCACGTACGGATGTGTCAACTTCATCAGCCATTGACAAAAACCTTCTGTAAATGGTTTTAACATAAGAGAACTGTTCAAAACAATGTTTTTGTTTTTTACACTGGAAAAAGTGTCGCGGTACGTGACTGGAAAATTCCCGAAAAGCTCAAGAAATAATGCTTTTTATGAAGGAAAATGATCCCTGTAATAGGACGTGAACCTTGTAATTCCCGCGATGCACACTACTGATACATGAGCTGATTTGTAAATGAGTGTTTACTCTCATCCTGGTGACGTAGGTTGGCAAGAGGTACTTGAATTTAAAGCGTGTAAAATTAACAAGGAGGTGTACAAAAATATGAGGAAATCGTACAGGGAAGGCAGCACTTAGCCAACCGAGCACAGAAAATAGTTACATCACATAACATAAATGTATGGAACACTTTCCACGATCCACATACAATCCAACGATAAAATGAAAAGTCAAAGTCCACGCTGTAAAAGAACCGGGTATCCTAGTTTCACAAATATTTACAAAAACCCTTAGTGACCAAATGAGGCGTTTTGACATAGTTTTCCAAGTCCCTACAGCAAAATAACTGGATAACATGCGAGGACGATACATGTGCATACATGCATATATAAGCCGTCTAGAGGTTGCCAGTAGCTGATGATAACGTCTACATTGAGAATTGCCAAATAACAGCAGCTAACTGCATAAGTCAGCAACCAGTTTGCTTTTTACATTCGAATAGGCAACAGTTACTTTAAACTATGAAAGGTATGGAATTTGTGTATGCAGAGTAACTGCCCTCATGACCATCAAGTTGTATATTTTATTTACATTTTTGTCAAAGTACTAAATATGTCAAAGAGGTACATTGACTTGTAACTTGATCATGATGATGGGTCACTTCAAGTATTTCATTTTGTAGACACGATGAGGTTCTTGTAGAGTTTGTGTCCCCTTATAATTGTTTTTTACTCTTTATTTATCAGATTTATTGACGAGCATTACAGCATTTTAAGCATCCAGCACCCAATTGTATAAACGTTGGATAAAGTTATCCAGTTTGGATAACTTTTCCATGGATAACTTTATCCAACTTGGATAAGTTATCCAAGTTGGTTAAGTCAGTTGTATAAAACCATTTATCCACTTGGATAAGTTATCCAACTTTGGTTAAAGTTATCCAAAACTTATCCAATTCTGGATAAATAATAATTTAGTTGCAACCACATTTGCAATGCGATCGACCCCATAATGCATCAAAATCAGTTTCCGTACGTCAAAATTTCGCGGAAGATTTAACTGCACAACAGACGGCAGCTCCTCATTAACAATGGACAACAAAAACACAAAGAAACCGAGGGCAAAGAATTTCACCATGCACGAGTGCGGAGTTATTGAAGAGAATATTCGTATACACAGTAATGTTATTAACAAAAAATTCGTGACCGGGGACGGTAGAAGGCGACAGGAAGCGGCCTGGGTCGCAGTTGGCGATGCGGTAAATTCGTTGGGCGTTTCTCAAAGGTATATTCCTTAGGCTTAACATTGCGCCATTTGCGTAGCAATTCTTAAAATGCTCAATAATCTGGTGAATTATTGCAATATGGTCATAGAATATATTTTTCTGGATAACTTGAGGGTTAACTTTTGGATAACTTTGTCCAAAACTTTTATACAAATGGTTTTGGACAAAGTTATCCAGATTTGGATAAAGTTATCCAAAAGTCAGACTTATCCAATAGTTATCTACTGGATAACTTTATCCAACTTTTATGCAATTGGGTGCAGATAAAGTGCATGTCCAAACAGCCTGAATAATTATCAGCGGAGTTTTAGACACGGTAAGTACATGTACATATAGTGCACTCACGATAAAGGCAACGACCGTGTAGTGTGTCTTGTGGCGGGCAGTGGCTACACATACCTATGAGACGTTGCGTGATACGCAGTAATTAATAAAATTAATTCTGAATAATAGCAACATATAATGAAAGTGTTTACAGTATCATTATTGACAATGTACATGTATATAATTATGTAAACAATTCTGAGCAGATGAGCTCAATCGTTACCCAGTCTCCTGTTTATTCTATTTAATTAGGACTTTTTGTGGGAAACTTTATCCGCTTCCACCGGACATATATAATTTATATCAACAAGCCAGATGGTATTGTAAGTAGCCAGTTAGCCAATCTTAATTTCCGTAGATCAATCCACACCTAAAGTAAGTGAACGGAAATGAGTAGCCATACCCCTACCAAGCAGACACTATCCGCACATTAAATACCAATGTTTCTAGAATAACATACATGTAATTACTAGTGGCTAGATGTATTCTGCTCATGTTTCTAGTATTTGGAGAATACCATAATCCTAACCTATGTCTGGAATGCGTCACTTAATTACAATAAGTCACTTGACCACACTCGCAAAGCCAGGAATTCCATAAATATACTTCGATAGTACATTTGTACTGGCTTGTGTTTGGTTTGGTAAAGTTGCACAGGTTCAATTACTAGGAACATAGCGTGACTTGCAGAAGGTCAATTCAGAAACCACGTGAGGATTTCATCTCTCAATAACAATTCTCTCGATGTAATATAGCTAAGACCTTTTGTCCAAAATGTACACTCAGGGTGGTTGCAAATCCATTATGGTAAAGCATTATATTCCTGCCAGGCAGTAATTACATCCCATTATTCGTCATTTGCATGGTCACATTCATGCAGAGCAAGTAATGGATACACTGTTATGTGTTTTTTCCCTGTTTTGCCATGTTTAATGAATGATAGCTGTCCTGTCTGATTTGTTATTTTCACATTGTTTTGTTGACAAGTGACCTAAAACCGCGACAAGACGGTGATTCGTTCGAACACCGACCTAACCGGTTCTGTCACGATGTCCAATTGTGCCGAAGTTGTTCGATTCCAGTGGAAAAGCCAATTATTTATATCAGTTGGGAATATATTTACAGTAACATTGAACAGGTCATCTGACCGCCGTATATGTTTGAAAAAGTTATGAAAAACGTCGCAATTTCAATACAAAACATTATGTAAATAGATAAATGTATAGATTAAGCACAAACTGAACTGATCCAGCTTCGTTATATCACATGGCTATGATGTCGGAATAAATTAAGTTGCTAAGCACAATAACAATACTCTCCTTCAGACAGTCGTTTGTATCTGAATGTTCTTTTGATAGACCATTTATTTCCATTTGTCTCCGGTAAATATAATAGTGCAGTATTCACTTACGTGTATCTCGAAAGACCGATGTGATCAGAATGTTATATAACTTCTTTCCGACAAATGTATGTGTGTGTTCTGTTAAGATAAACAGTGCTCAATGTAGCAGAGGTTACCTTATATCAAACAAGCATATATACTCTTACCTTCAGTATAAATATGAAAACTTTTGAACACACATTTACATGATAAAAATGCACTATAAATATGGTGTAATAAAATGCATTTCATCCTCGATATCAGTGAGATTACAAGACCTAAAACAACGTTAATCTCAGTCTGGGTGGTTTTGGAATACACTGTATTGGCCTCTTTGAAATCTCCCATATGTGTGTGTATGTACATGTATACTTAGTATTTATACATAACACATGTTCACATGTTTTAGCTATTTTGTGAGAGGATACTCTAGTATTGATCTATATTCAAATGGAATTACGCCACATACTGTCCAACGTACAGCCACGTTAAGATATTTTGCGAGTGACGTACCCGCATATGTGTAGCCAAACGATTGCACGAAAAAGTAGCATTTGGCTTAGCATTGAAATCATACTGCATGGGCGTAGCAGCGTCTTCAACATTGGGGGGGGGGGGGTAAATTCTTTACGTGTTAGCAAAGAACTGAAGGCAACTTGCCTATAACGAGATATATTAGGTCGTAAATTATATTTTTCGTCTAAATTATTGGGGGGTGGGAGATATGTTGGCCCCCTGTCCAGATATTTGGGGGCCTGACTCCCCTGCCCCCCCCCTGCTCCTACGCCCATGTACTGCACATGTTTGCACAAGCCTAATAAATGGTTTTACTCCGTGATAATGGATTCTACCACTGCGTCATTCTATTCGTACCCTATCTGGACTGTAGATTTTTAAGGTCAAATAAAATCAAGTTAAAAAGAAAAACACATAAGACATATTTAGTTTATACACGCTCATTAAAACGAAACAAATTTCAGTGGATTTCCATTGAATAATCAGCAATAACATGATTTAAAATCCCGCTGTGGATAGCAATAGATGTTGTGTTGTGGTGTTAGTACAGCCAGCGACCTTTCTATCTGACGCCATAGCTACATTATGGTATGTATGTCACCAATTATATGTACATTTGTATTTTATATTCACTGTCAGTTTATTTTACATCACTTGACTAATCCGAAATATGTTTTTTTGTAAATAACACCATAATTATCTAGGACGAACTTTTACTCGATCCAAAACTGTATAACATTTAACAGTACATTTAGTATTTAAACCGTGATGTACATTCATTTGTTATATTATATTAACATGTACATTATTTGTATAGATCTAAATCGGACAAAAACAAAACATTTCAGCTACGAGTACTCCCTAGATAATGTTATTGAGTTTAAATGCCAAAGATCACTCGCGGTAAAGTTCTAATGTTGTCAAATAATTACAGTCTTTGTCGCACAAGAATACGACGCCTGAGTGACCGTTGGGAGGCATACGAAGAAAAGACCGCCCTTTGAGCTAAGGTACTTCGAGTGACACTGTCGTGTACAGAAAAGCAAGAATAGGAATAAAAATGCCGTAGTGGTTTGAGAAAATCAGTAAGGTAATCTGCCCGCTGTATCAGACTTATAAAATGAGATTGACAGCATGCTCCCTACTACTCAAGAAATAAACATGACTTACCTAACTATCCGAGCCAATGGTCCTTTAGCCAAACTCCTAACAATGTTCACAGAGCACTGGCTTATAATTAATTATGTCCGTTAATCAATTTACGTACTTGGTGATTGCGCTTCCTGCTTTATATACCCGGATGTTACAGGTGCCGGTAGGAACTACAAATCTACCTCCCATTTCACTGTTTGTATTATTGTATTAGCATGTAAACAAAATGTCACAATATTAATTGTATTTATACATATTCTATGAGGATTTCACGAATCCAATAAACATATCTGTTTCTTATCCTTCAAATACTATCTACTTGATAGATATATGTAACGCTTGTCAGTTCTCCATCCATTTCATTTGTATAGTCTAGTGTTAGAGTGGATCAGGGGAGGCCTATTGTGGTGTGTGGCAGGTGTGGAGAACAGGAGGTCCGGTGGAGGACAGGAGGTCCGGTGGAGGGCAGGAGGTCCGGTGGAGGACATGAGGTCCGGATGGGGACAGGAGGTCCGGTGGAGGACAGGAGGAGGGTAGGAGGTCCGGTGGAGGACAAGAGGTCCGGTGGAGGACAAGAGGTCCGGTGGATGACAGGAGGTCCGGTGGAGGACAGGAGGTCCGGTGGAGGACAGGAGGTCCGGTGGAGGGCAGGAGGTCCGGTGGAGGGCAGGAGGTCCGGTGGAGGGCAGAAGGTCCGGGTATTGCGGCTGCAGGTATGCGGGTGTACGGGAGGCATAATGGAGCGCGAGACGACCAGATGAGTTCAAGTTTTCCACCTAATGTGTAGCTCAGTATTAAAAAATAGGGATGGGAGAACTGGCTTCTTTTTAAAAAGTGTACCACCTTTTTCGGAGTGACTTTTGTGCCGCTCAGCATTTTTAAAAATTGGGAAGGAGAACTGGCATCTCTTTACCCAAACCATATGGCGCCATTCCTATCACCAGGAATGAGATGTTGTGAGTAACTAAATATCATTTTGATCAATTTTATAAATTTACCATTTCATAAACTAACTTTAGGTCTATGATATAAAGAAAAGGTTGGTCTTCTGGTTAGAATTATGAGGAAAAACAAATATTTTGGGGGATTTTAGGGATGTTCAGTGATCTGAATAAAACTCAAAATATTAACAAATTACAACTCAAATTAAGTTCAAATGTCAGAGGGCGTTTGAGTGGATTAACAGCTGAAGAGTCCCAGAAAATAGGTAACTTAATAATTAACTTAAATGTAACAATGGATTATAACATCAACCACAAAACGATGACTGTCATTTTCGCTGTCTATTCTTTCTCCAATTTGTAGTGTTTAAAGACAATAGAAAATCGCACCAACTCAATAATAAGACACATTAAAGTGTTCCAACTGTGTCGTCTTTTTAATTAGATTTCTCTGTAAATGGGTACTTTACATGACCATTTTGATATACGCGTACATGTGAATGAACCGTTTAGTTTCGATGAAGCCATTGAGGAATATTGGGACAAAGTTTAATATCATTCTTGTCACGCTAAATAGAGCGACAAACAAAGTGACAACTATATTCCATCCACTCCCTAGGGACCGTCCTGTATCATTTGGAAATGATTGCATTCAGCAAAGTGGAAACATTAACTGATGAACAGTATACATCGCATGTCAATACTGGTTATTTACTAGTACTGGCAATATTTATGGTATTAAAGTCCGCAATGTATGACTATCGGTGGTTTTATGATATGTGAAGGTCTTAAGTACATAATCGATATTTTGAAAAAACAACAAGAAAAAATGTCCGAAAATTACTGTTAACTTATGGTAAAACAAGCTGTTTCAACTTTAGTTTGGACAACATGATAAGTTCCGATTTTCATGAAAATAGGCTCATAATAGGTTCATAAGTAGTACTTAGACCATTTCATTCTAAGCAAGGAATATATGGTAAAAGCTGTCCTGTTATCAGGAAGTGGTCCATAGGCACATGGCAATTATCTTTATAGACTGATAAACAAGGGGTCGCTTATTCGACCAAACTTACTAAATTTAAGATATCTAAATCGAACAGTCACACAGACACGTTTGGCATGGTAAATTATCAATGCGCGAAGTTATTTACTTGACAATCCTTAATATTCTGTGATAATCCGTCGTATTATCAGGATTATCATTTACAAGTTAAAACAGTCTTACTATACATGTATATCATAACGAAAACAAACGGACATTAATTAGTTTCAGATTAATGCAGCCGAGCAATATTCAATAAACATGGCAATTTTGATAATTCAATAACTCAACATTACTTGTATGGTAAACATCCAGATTTTGTACAATATGATAATTTATATGATCTTAATTTAATGCCTGATGATTATGTACCAGATGTATTCATTGAGAGAAATAGTCAAGATAATGTGGTAAACAGTAATGGTAAATTACTGAAAACTGGTATTAGAGGTAAGATTTTTAATATAATACATTCCATGTACACACAAGTCAAGTCCAGAGTTAAGTGTAATAATACACTAAGTGATGATTTTATATGTAATCTAGGTGTTAGACAAGGAGAAAGTTTATCCCCATTATTATTTGCACTGTACCTTAATGACATAGAAGAAACTTTTATTCTCAAAGGGTATGAGGGTATTGATATTGGTATGTTCAAGTTATATTTAATTCTGTATGCGGATGACATAGTTTTATTCTCAGAAACCCAAGATGGCTTACAAAATGGTTTAGATATATTGGAAAATTATTGCGTCAGATGGAAACTCTCTGTTAATGCAACCAAAACAAAAATAATGGTCTTTAAAAAGGGAGGTAATCTGAGTCGAAATTTAAATTTTACATACAAAGGGGAAATAATTGAAATTGTTAAGAAGTTTACATATCTTGGACTTGTTTTCTCAACAGGTGGCTCATTTAAAAATACATTGGAAGCCTTAACAGGACAAGGAATGAAGGCTACCTTTAAAATGAAATCTTATGTAGATAATTTCTGTAATATGACAATAAGTCACAAACTGGAGCTATATGAAAAATTAGTTGAGCCTGTTTTAAGCTATGGCAGTGAAATCTGGGGTTGTTATAATACAAGTGAAATTGATAAAAGCGTTATAAAGTTCTATAAACAACTATTATGTGTTAAACGACAGACTCAAAATACTTTTGTATATGGTGAACTAGGAAAAGTGCCTACTAGTATAAAATTGAAAATGCACACAATTAGATATTGGCTAAAAATACTAGCAACTGATGATATAAAATATGTTAAACTTGTATATGATATGATGTTACAGGATCTTGAATTATATCCAAATAAGGTATCGTGGGTCAGTAAAGTTAGGGATATACTAAACAACCTTGGATTTGGCGAAACATGGTTTTTCCAAACAGTTGGAAATAATAAGTTATTTCTATCTCTAGTGAAACAGAGATTAATTGATCAATATTTACAAGTTTGGAATAGTGATATTGAAACTTCAAGCAGAGCAAATACTTACAAATTATTCTCAAATTTTCAATTTCAACCTTATCTAGATATAGTTCAAGTAAACAAATATAGGAAAGCATTGACAAAACTTAGAGTGTCATCTCATAGACTACAGATTGAAGTTGGTCGTTGGGCCAAGCCAAATCGAATACCTGTCCCAGAAAGAAAATGTAAATTTTGTAATTGTTTAGAAGATGAATTCCATTTCCTGTTTGAATGCAACCTATATGGTAATCTTAGAAAACAATATATCCCTGCATATTATAGACGTCATCCAAATATTTTAAAGTTTAGAGACTTGTTATAGTCTTGTGATGTAAAATTTTTGAAAAATTTAGCTGTCTATATTTTTAAAAGCTTTGAATTAAGAGAACAATCTTAATGTACGCATTAAGCCAACGTATTCTGTTGTATTCAGGTTCATTCTTTTTTTAATATAATATACTTGCTATACTTAGCCTCAGATTTGAATATTAAGTTTGACTGATTATGTAAAGGTGTTATAACATTCACTCTCACCACTTGATATTCCCGATATTCAGTATATAATTTGTTTGTATGCGCAGTTTATTAACATGTGTAATTGTATGAGTGCGTGTGTGCGTGCGGGCGTGCGTGCGTGAGTGCGTGTGTAGACGGAATGTGCGTGAATGTATGTATGTGTGTGTCTATGTTTTGCATGAGTATTTAGATTTGTTATATATATCTATATATATGTATGTTGTAATTGTAAATACGAACCATGGGCATAATGCCTTAATTTCGGAAAATAAACTGAAAACTGTATTAGCCTACATTGAATGATGCACAGTAGTTGTTGAAAGACGTTATCCATTGGGTCTAGTTGAGCATCTCCAAAGTATGACTTATTATTTCGTTATAACAAGATGATACTTCTAAGATAATATTTCTATTACATTGGATTAAATTATGTTTTTAAAAACAACTACATGCATACATAAACACACTTTGAAACATTTGGAGTAATTAGAATAATATACACGTATATTATCAAATGCATCAGAAAGAAGAAAGAATGCATTTCAATCTTCCAAGAATATAACAGTACCAGGAATTGTTATGTTTGAAAGATAAAATAATACCAATTATTTCTGACTCTAGTGTGACCGGGGTATTAGAAACAGTGGAGTGAAACGCATAGTAAAAAGAAAACCACACTTAAGGAAAATTGACCGTCAGCCAAAACGTAAAATTGCATTTTAATTCATCTAGCTTCCAACACCACCAAGCAGCCTAGCAATGTTCATTTTGGTAAAGCTTCGATGAATATTGTTATATACATTACATGGTTCCATCATCCGCTTTACCGAACCTGATTGAGTCAAAGGAAACGTAACTGTAACGAGTGAGTAATAATACCACCCTAGGGATTCATGAAAACTGAACTTCATAGTGCGGTAGTCCTAATACAGTTTATTGGTAATCAGCTTAATACTTGCCTTCGGTCCTTTATAAAAGACGATGTAAACCTTGGCAATAATAAAAACTATGACTGTATTAATAGCAAAAAAGTGAATGTGAACATGTTGATTTGTTTGTTACTTCGGGTGATACTATAATAGTCTAGTCGGAATGACTAGACGCCAAGAGTTGAAAACTGGTAGAAGTGTAAAAAAGTGTAAAACTACGTAATTTTTTTACCCTTTTTAGGCCCCTATTTTAATATTAAATACAAAATGTGGTTTTTGGTATTTTCTTCACATAACATGACTGTATATACGTTGTTTGAGCGTTTTAAATGTTGTTTTTTATGATTAAGTTTAGAAAATATGGCTATACTAAGAAATATAGGAAAATTGCTGGATTTTGGAGGGAAATTTGGCGGCCATCTTGGATTCTAGGGGGAAAGCCACACTTATTTTTTGCCAACAAGTAAAAATGCAAACTTTAGACATTGTACTTTAAGAAAATGTAAAAACAAAAATGGTATATGTTTGGCACATTTTTCGTCATTCTGACTAGACTATAATCACATGCCTCAAAAATTAGATCACAAACTACAGTTTTCACTTTCCCAAAGTTTCACTCATTCACTATAAAGACTGACAGGTACGAAACTGCCATTTCTTTATTGATAAGAAATTAGTTGCCTTTATTCTATTAAGAGCATACCACGTATTGTCGTACGGGTTCGTTTGAAGACTTGTTTGGCTGCATCATGCTATTGTGGTAAATAAAATGTTAGTATTGAAAGAGGTAGCAACGTTAATAAAGAAAATACGAATTGTTGATGTAGGGATTTTAATTAAAACATCATTTTGTGAAACATGTGTAGTTAAGTGAAGATGACATACAAGTTAGCTTTAGTACATTAATGATTGGGAATGATTGTTTGAAAACCGTTTAGTGTAGTTTTGACAACATTGAAATGAAAAGTGATATTTTGGGGTGGTTTATTTTTGTAATTGCAACGTAACAATGTTTTGACTTGTTTAAATTTCAAATCCGATAGAAAGTCGGATAACATGTCGTATTCATGAGTTCCGGTTTCATTTTGAGACGTAGATAAACACCTTGATCATCCATATCGGTGATGAAACCCAGAAGTCCAAACGTCAATAACTAACCAATACCCGACTATATATACATGTACGAGTATGTACGACATATGCCTTCATGGTACGTCGCTTGTCTATAAATATTTATTCTAAGATAATTGAACAATCAATTGATTAATCACGTCACCTCACGTGAGTAAGTAAAACCCCCTCAATACTTTATTTATCAAAACATGTGCATTACCAATGGCCGTTTGGAGTCAGGTCAGTACACGTGCTACAATGGATCTAGAAACCGGTCAGGTGCTAGTGTCGTTGACTATGTAATAACGGAATTCAATAACTTTTCAATGTTTGAAAATATGCATGTCCATGAACTTTCTGAATTTTCAGATCACTGTGCTGTTGAATTTTCACTATCTTTTGAATATATGTCTTGTTTTAATTGTGACAAATCGAGTTTTGATAAGATAATTTGGGATGACAATAACACTGAATTGTTGTATGAAACACTTAATGAGAAAAAGAATATTTTTGACCATATCTCTGAGAATCTCACTTTAGGAGAGTCTGACATAAACAAAACAATCAATGATTTTTCAAATCTTGTATATGCTATATCCTTTCAGTTGAATGGTAAAACTATTACAATAGATAAATCAAAGAAGCATAAAGTGAAGCGATCACTATGGTTTGATGAAAGCTGTAAACTTGCAAAATCACATTTTTATCAATGCAAACGTCGATATAAGAGTAGCCCTACTATTAAAAATAGAACTTCATTTCTGGAAAGTAGATCACTATTTCGTAAAGCAAAAAATAAAGCAAAGAGGAAATATCATTACAAAGAGAAACAATCACTTTCCAAATTGAGCAGATCTAATCCTCGAAAGTTTTGGAAATATATTAATAAATACAAAAATACGTTAAATGGTACATCCAATGATGTTAGTAGCAATGATTTCGTAGAACATTTTAGCAAACTATCCGATATACAAAATGAAAATAATTTTCGCTCCGATGACCATGAAGAAAGACCAGGCGAATTAAGGATTGATGAATTAGACTGTCCTTTTACCTTAAATGAAATATCCAAAACACTGTCTTCTCTTAAAAGAAACAAAAGCGCTGACTATGATAACAATATTGCAGACTTTTTCATAGATTCTAGTGAGTTTATATCTCCGTATCTTGTCACTATTTTTAATAATATTTATGATAGCGGTATTTACCCTGAGTCTTGGTACAAAGGTGTCATTGTCCCAATTCACAAAAAGGGCGACAACCAGAACCCAAATAATTACAGAGGCATAACATTGATAAATGTTATTTCGAAAATATTTTCCTTAACACTTCGTAATAGAATAAATTCATGGTGCGAAGACTCAGATGTTTTTAATGAATACCAGTTTGGTTTTAGAAATAACCGCAGTACTGTTGACTGTGTGTTCATTCTACATTCTATTATACAAAATATCCTATCGAAAAACCGTAAATTATATTGTGTTTTCATTGATTACGAAAAAGCATTTGACACTGTCATACACGATGCACTGTGGATTAAACTTGTTCAATCTGATGTTAGCTGTAAAGCCATTTCAATGATGCAGTCTATATATCGAAATGTTAAATCATGTATTAAAGATTGTAATTCAATGACATATTCTAACTTCTTCGATGTAACGTTAGGCTTGAAACAAGGAGAGCCACTGTCTCCGTTGATGTTTATCTTATTTTTGAATGATATACATGAATCTGTAAATTTCGATCATCTTACTGAAAACGATATTAATTATCTTTCCATATATATGTTACTGTTCGCTGATGATATAGCGTTATTTACTACAGACGCAGTTAGTCTTCAAGCGCAACTAAATAATGTTCATGCCTATTCTTGTAAATGGGGTTTAAAAATTAATGTTATAAAAACAAAGGTATGTATTTTTGAAAAGCGTAGATCTCACAATAACTTGAATTGGTATATAAATGGTGAACAAATTGATATAGTGGATAATTTTTGTTATCTTGGAATTAACTTTACTCATACTGGCTCTATGGGCGGTGCTGTCAAAACTCTAAATGAGCAAGCTATGAAAGCCTACCATAGCCTTCTATCAGTCTTTAATAAAGTAAGTTTGGACGTTAAAAGTAAACTGTCGCTTTTTGACTCATTGGTAAAGCCAATTATATTATATGGTTGTGAAGTCTGGGGCGTCTATAACTACCACGAGGTCGACAAAATTCATTTAAAGTTTTGTAAGAATATTCTAGGTGTACGTTCCCAGACCTCAAATGCGGCTGTATTTGGAGAATTATGTCGTTATCCATTGTCTCTCATTTGTATTGAACGTTCTATAAAATACTGGATAAAAATTATGAAATCACCAAATTCTCTAATGTTCCGCTTGTTTGAAGAGCAACGAAATTTACAAACTCTGAATACACAGACATGGGCTATGTCAATAATATCTAAAATAGAACGATTAGGGTTTGGATATATTCTGAACGATTTTGATGATACTATAAATTACTTGCCTAAATTAAAACAAAGGCTGCGTGACCAATATATTCAATTATGGCACGACACCTTATCCTCACAAACTAAAATGCAATACTACATAAAATTCAAAACTGTTTTCGAGTACGAAAAATATTTAGATGCTGTGTCAAACGAAAATTATAGACAAGGGATGTCCAGATTTAGATTAAGCTCGCATCGTCTTGAAATTGAAAGTGGGAGATATAATAATGTAGTCAGAGCTGATAGAATATGTAAAGTTTGTACACAAAATGTTGTCGAGTCAGAATATCACTTTTTATTATGTTGCTCTCTATATAGAGAATTCCGAATCAAGTACTTCACAAATATGTCATGGGTCTCACTTAATAAATTTGCAAATATTCTTTCTTCAAAAAACAAGAAGGTACTTGTTAATACTGCCACTTTTATTTTTCGTTCTATGAAATTGAGACAGGAAATACTGTCAATGATTGCTGCTTCATAAGTTCTTTATATTGTTATTTACAATTATATTGATGCTGGTTTTGTGATATTGAAATTGCTTTTTATATGTGTCTATGTGTACCTAGGCCATATTTTTTTTCCTATATGTAAATGGCTAAAGGTATAGTTATATGCCGATTTGCTATAAATAAATGGTAAAATGGTAAATAATATATCTGTAAAATGTGTTATTTATGAGTGAAACGTTGTCTGCTATACCAAGTTTAAGGATCAGCAAGCAAGATTCCTTATTTCATGACCAATCACACATTGTCCACAATTATAACATAGAGCAGTTAACAACTCATACAAACTTAATTTGTTATTCAAAGAATTGGATATTAAAGACATTCTGCCAGCAAAAATAAAATGTTAGTCGATATATCACTTACAAAGTTAAAAGCTTTAATAAAATAATCAATTCAATTCTATATAAATGTATCAAATAATGAATAAAAACACATAATATAACGGAGTTTGTTCGCCAAATGCAGTCTTCGCGCGATTTTACGATTTGCCATATATATATATATATATATATTGTATGTAAATCATTTGTTTAAACTACCTTACCGATTTCGATAATTCATTTGAAATAGAAAGTGCATTCGCGAAAATAACGACACGTTAACCTCGTTTTGCACGACACGTGCATATTCATGTAAATATAGGTTGTTGTTGTGAAGAGAAATTCTATACGGTAAATATCGATTGATAGTAAATATCAGAAGTCACTTCGTTCTTTTGACAAGGACTGGCCAAGTATGATTAGTAAAATGACAGCAAATCAATGGGATTTTAATATATTGACGAGAAGTGCGGTTGTTTTAAGATGTGAGCGTACAATAATAGATACTACGTAATACGTAATATGATGCAGCTTCCATTTCTGAAACTGCAAGTAAACCGATAACTTTAGCTTGTATTTATTAAAGGATTGTTGTAAAATAAGTTCTACAAATCACAAATCAATCGATCTATTGAAACAGTTCTATGATGTTCACGACATATCGCTGGTTTAGAATGAGAAGGTTGCAAGTACGAAATCAATATTTTGAGAGAACAAGAAAACACTGTCTGCAATTAGCTCTTTACTTATGGAAAACAAGCTTTTACAACTTCATTTTGGTCAACATGACAAGCTCCGATTTTCACGAATATAGGCTAATAAAAAGCGCCTTGTGATGCAGATTTCAAATATTTATCAGACTTATAAGGTCGTTAGTAGTAATGACGACCTTCTCATTCTAAGCCAGCGATATGGTCTTCCTGAAATAAACCATTATACCAGACATCAGACAAAGCAATCATACGGTTTCGTTATTTAACTATGTGATGGCTCATCAACTGACCCTATCAGAACATCAGAACAGACTCCTAAAGAAATTCGAATCGTTCCATTCACTATGTTGATGCCTTTTCCATAGGGCCGCGGGGTAACATAGTATCATGCCTTTTCAGTGTGGAGACTTTGCACAGGGTGCGTCTTCGTTGATGAGTTGAGGAATGTTGCAACTGTAAGGATGACTAGACTAGGGGAAGGTACTTGGCAAGTTGTTTTTATTTCTAATGATGTTCACCTAACTAAAGAAATATACTAGTACGTGGATGGTAGTTATAAATCAAATTTGCACTGGTCGTTGATATACTCACGACCAGGCAGCGAATAACGAGTAAACATAAAAACAACAACAACATTGATTATAACTCCAATTTCTCAATATTTCGACCTGTTGGTCTACTATATAGCCCCCGTAATTAGCCCCCGTAGAAGACCAATGAGTTGGAATATTGAGAAATTAGAGTAATTTTGCTACAAACATATAGGAATAAATTATTTCTACACATTGCTAGTGTATTATAGTTACAAATACGCCAAAGTATGGAATTTTCTTATACCCTTGTAATTTGTTCATGACGTGAATCGTATGGCACTACCAAGCACATTCTCTGATTATGAATCAATTTTGACAAATGAACGGATTTAGCGAGAATCAAATTACATATTATATATGATGCACATCCTCATCAGACTGATACAAATCATGGTCTAGTCACATCACTGAGAACTTTCATTCAATCATGCAAATTCAATTATTAGCGTATAGCGTATAGAATATCCCTTATCAAACCCTGTCCATTAAAGCTGTCCTGGAAACACAGTGTACATCATAGATTGAAACAATGAATTGATGAAATGATTGAAACGTCCTCAAACACTAGCATAATACAATGTCTATGAGCTGGTTATCTGTTTTTGATAATGGTATACAAGCTCAACATAGCATTACTCTGATTGTGTATCATCGTCTTTTTCTGGTCGTATCGAAATATACACCAACATATAGATATATAACAAGTGAAATGTTGATGCTGGGCATCAAAGATGCCGCTAGTTCTTTTTAAGTAAATCTTTTTATTTAGTAAAAGGTATTGGTAGAAACTTGTAAACAAACTAAAATTCCGGCGTGATGTGTGATGCACAAGGGAAGTTATTCTCATGTGTTAAGTGTACGCTGCAAAAACTTAAGATTGCTGAAAATGGGTATTTTTCACTAATTCAAGGGCAATAACTCTGGTTGTACTAAATTGAAAGGGGAGTGAAACCCCAGGTGCACTAGAGTACATGCTGTCAAACATTTCTATAAAGGTTTCATGATCTTAGGTCAAATACTTTTTGAGTAGCATGTGAAACAAGTAAAAAATGGCTATTTTACACCATTTCAATGGCTAATAACTCTGGATGTACTAAACTGAAAGGGGAGTGAAACCCCAGGTGTAGAGAAAACATCCTGACCATTTCTGTGAAGGTTTTATGACTCTATGTCGTGTACTTTGAGTACCGTGCGACATAAGGAAAGCGGCCAATTTTTTCTGTTTCAAGGGCCATAACTCCGTCAAAATTGGTTGAATCATAAAACCCTGATAATATGCACCAGGTCACATGATGACAATCATTCTCTGAAAGTTTGGTTGAAATCTATGAAGAAATGTAGGAGGAGTTGTGCACAGAAGAAATTGTTAAGGCCCGCCGACATTCAGCAATCTAATAACCAGAGTTTTCCTTTGGAAAACCTGGTCAAAAACTTGAAGGCAGTGAAACACCAGGAAAGAATAGAAAACATGAAAACATTCTATTTTCTATTGAAATATTTATTCAAATGAACATAACATGTTTTAGAAATATGAGCACCATTATAATATTGATTAATGCTTCACAGATGGCATTTAGCATGTTTCATAAAATAACAAAGTGTATTCCAATAACGTGGTATAGCCTGACAACGTGAAACTGAAGTTCGAAAGGAAAATCGCCGCTCCGCGCAAATAGTTTTTTTTTACTTTTTAATAGCCCCTGCTAAGACCCGCAAATTGCAACATATGTAGCCGTTATATAAACACCCGTTCCGAACTGATTTGGACTTTAGTACCTACCGAACAACATTGCCCTGGTAGTCATTCAATTTTAAGGTATGAGATAAACTGTTTTTATAAAAGTCGAATAAAAAAAATTATAAGCCGGAAATAAATGAGTGTATAATCATTTTACATACATCTTGTGATAATAATATTAAAAATATTTTTATATAAAATTTTGCTATAATATTTATCATCCTATTTTACCCCTGACGGGCGAGTCCAACAGCGTTATAACCAATCAAATCTTGTATCCTCCTGGGACATCTGGTTGCACCCTTTCATACTCGATGCCGCCTCCTGGCGGCATCGAATAATGGTGAATTTAAGATAATAATAATATTGTATTTTACCAGACACACTCTTGAGCAATACAAGTTAGTTTCAGAGAATTAGAAGCTTACATAAAAAAATACGCCAGATTCATTTAAACAGTAAAAGAAAATAATTCATGAAACGTGGCACATATTTGTTATTTTATTTCGCTTCGTATTGATTATCAAGGTAAAATGTATGTGTTCTGTTGGTGCAAAGAACAAGACGTGTAAATAGTAAATGTATTTACACAAAATAATTATGAGGCATGCATTTTGTAAACAAAGTTTATCTCAAAGACTCGATAAAGGCAGTTTGGAATTTAATCACGCAATTGGTCATTTTAGAATTGTTTGGACATACCACGGGATATGTGAAAAACTTTCCGCATCGCCAATGGCAGATTTACGATACAGACCAATATATAGTATTTGAAACATTCTAATTGATTTCATTATTTCTTGCAATTAACTCTTACTGAATGGAAAACGGTGCAGATGCAAAAGTTTATTGACCGTAACCAATTGATGTACTGTGCCCACGTTGTCTATTCATTCGTAAGATCATCCTAATATGTTTAACCATTTAAGAAAGCCGCTTTGTCATCTAAGACCATTGCAGTTGAATAACAAAACCCGCCTAGAAACTATGACACTCGTAGTAATAAAATCATAGCATAGACGCAATTCATGTTTACATACTGGGAATTCATATATGAAGTGACATAATGTGAGTTATTGTGTATTGTTCATTCGACCAATATACTACTGGAAGAGCATGGATAGCAATAAACATATGAATGATTTCGTCATACTGAAATGTGTCTATTTATCTTCGATTTGTACACTTATTGTTTATCTCGATTATTTACATGTTTACATTTATTATCTTCCTGGAGTGTTGACGCGGAACTAAGACATACGTTCAGCATAGTAATTAGCTACAATACGTAACAGGACTGTTTATGTTGTTGTTCAGGATAACGTTAAGTCACGTTGACCCATGAACTCATTGAAAAGCGGTATACCATACAATATGTGCAGTGGGCTTGCCCCTATATTCTTCGTAAGTTGTATATTTAAAGCGTTATTTACAAAGCTGTCTGTAGCTGTTCAGCTTCATTTCGTCTCATTCCTATTTAGATTTGTTCGGGTAACATATTCTTGTTATTTAGCGAGGTGTGTTTTGTGTGTCTCCTACGTATGTGTTTAGATTGTGCTCTGTTGTTTCTGCTGAGTGTTTCCTTTCGTTTCCGGTTTGTTATTCACTTTTTAAAAACATTAACATTTGAAAATAAATACTATAAGGGTTTAACATAAGAAACGGTCCCGGTAAGGAAAGGATAAGCTAACCATCCATGTACGTTATAATGCAGTTATTAGGGAAAAAATCATATCTCTGTAAAACTTTAAAAAACAATGCTGGGCACACAAAACGGCGTTCATATAATTATAATATCAATGAGTATGGTGGCACGGTTGTCGAATGGATAACCCGCTTTGATCCAGGTTTGATCCTCGGTCGAGACACGTACTCATTTCTGAAATACTTTTCATTGTTTCCCACCTAACTAGAGATGAACTGGTTGGCAACCCAGTGAAAGTCTCGCGTGTATCGGTGCTGTACACCGAGCACGACACCATGCTCGTTAAAGAACTAAGGTGTCTTTTCTGAATGAGCTAGGGCAGCACGCCAGGATACCTTGTATAACACCATTGTCTCCTCTACTCGCTGTGCCTTCAGCAAAAGCACAGGACCCCATTGGAAATAAGTGCTTGCACTTTTATGGGTTATTCTTGACTGAAAGGTTTGAATGATTACATATGTCTTGAGGGTATCAGGAAGACCAAAGCAAATTGCTATCGAATAAACCAACATGATTGATGTAAAACTCCGCGCACTTACTTGGAAAAACAGGTAACTGGTACATGTTTTACTAATCGGAAGTGACAAATTTCTCCGAAAATTGCTCTAACATTGAAGAAGCTGTGGTGGCTAATATGCCTACAATTTCCTGGTATGATCCATAAAGCGTAATGTCGATCATGTTTAAGATACTGAAGTGTCTATCCGTTTTGGCATCGCTTTGTATCATCAATGCAAAAACAATATTTATCAAAAGAATCTAGCTTTATATAAAGCCTTATAAAATATGCCATATAATAACTAGTTCCTTATTCCTAATTTGACACTTAAATTAAGCATTTTCTTAATATGTCCATAATAATGTCATGGATTTGCAACTTCAATAACAATGCTCCAAGACATATTTTAATGCCAGACCTGTCGTTTGTTTTGCATTTACCTATTCACGTTCTTTAAGTACCAATTAAAATTTTAATCTCGAAAATTGTCAGTAAAATAATATTTCGTCACCTCAGTGCAGAAGTGCTCTATCTCCTTTTTTGGCAAAAATGAGATTTGTATATCACTGAAATAGTCTCTCGTCGAGCTCTACAACAATATATTATCTAATTATAAATCAGCCCAACACAAACGAAGATATCCAGTAAGGATTTGCTCTATTTCCATTAAATAAATCGAAAATTGATTCTTATACTGTTTTAACTCCAGGCGTAGGAGCACCTTACCACTAAACAATATATCTAGCCAATCAAATTGAGTAATTTACACATGTGACTCTTAGTGCTTCCGTATTGATGTGCTATATCTCCTTAACTTTAAATAAAGAATTGCTCTATCTCCATTTCTTAACTAAAGAAATGCTCTATCTCCATAACATTGAGTAAAGTACTGCTCTATCTCCACGACTTTGAGTAAAGAACTGATCTATCTCCACGACTTTGAGTAAAGAAATGCTCTATCTCCACTACTTGAGTAAAGAAATGCTCTATCTCCAGTAGCAGGAGATAGAGCAGTTCATCGCTAAGAAAAAATGAAATATTGTGACAAAGTTGCTCTATCTCCAAACACAAAAAACTAAATAAATAGAAATATACAACGATTTTAAACAAAATAACTCGATATTCTAAATCTTTTCTTAATTCCGATTATACACATATAAGTTTGTCCCCATATGTGGAACGGTTACAGAAATATGACAAACTGAAACTTTAAACTCGATTTTCTCAAAATAGTGAAAATGGTAGATAGAACAACCTTCCACTCAGGCGTCGATTTATGTATGTTTTAATATCTTTAATATCCCTATATAAAGTTATTCTTACAATTATTTTTCCAAACCTAGATATACTGTAATTATATCATATTCACTGGGTACACCCTCTGTTTTTAGAACTGGAAAAACCGTTACTTGGGACGGGTGATTTTCAGGTAAATAGTGATTTTCTATCTATTAACTTGTGATCCATAAACCCCAACAAGCGCACCGTGTGCCCTTAAGGGTTGCCACGTTCAGGTTGACATCAATTTCTTTGAAAAGATTCCCGGATTAAATAAAATAGCCGGTACAAAATTTTAATTTTCAAATAAAAAATGGTACCAGCTATTTTATTTAATTGGAGAATCGTTTCAAAGAAAATGATGACAACCTGTACGTGAAAACTCTTAAGGCATACGGTGCGCTAGTTGAGGTTTATGGATCCTAACTGGTTAGATAGAAAATTAAATATATACCTCGTCCAAACCGAAAGTCACCCCTCCCAAGTAACGGTTTTTCCGGTGCTAAAAATAGAGGGTGTACCCAGTGATATTGGAGTTTAGTGCATGGAAATATTATTTGACTTACCAAACTATGTACTATGTATTAGAGTTTAATACACTTATGTTTATATTCCTATTTGTTTGTGCAATTGCATAATAGTACATACAAGATATACGGTTACCATGAACAAAAACGTTCAAAGAATGAGTTACATGTACTTACTTGTTGAAAACATCCTATTTATTTTTAAAAGTAGCCATACGCACAAGTAGTAAATTTTGTATTATTCCACACCCAATCTATGAATGCGACTTATTTATCCAAGCCCCATGCATGATATGAGTAAAGCAAGCCTCAAAGCAATTTCATGAAGACAGATAAAATCCAATAAGTATTTCCAACAACCTCCGTTTTTTTCCTGTGACTGATTCTGTCATGAACAGTAAAACAACACATCTAGAAATTGATGTATCCGTTCTTCTAGATAGCTAGTGAGATATGTTACAGACAGGCTGTACAGTGAGGTAGGATAATTCAATCAGTAATCAACATATTAACAGAGCTGATAGTATTGTAATCATTGTAATATCTCATGTTTCAGGTGTATCTGATGTCAGGTAAAAATAATTACTTCACGAGCAATTCGTTACGACCACAAACCAATATTACTATTATCAAGGGTTCAAGAGAGAGTAAACTACACTCGGGTTAAATGTTTATTGATGTCTGCAGAGTTTATGCGTTGTTATTATATAATTAACAGGACCATGAAGTAAACGTAAATTGATAATTCGAGATGGTTTATCATTGGTTATCACCAAGGAGGTTAACTTATGTCGTCTTGTAAACATGAAAATTGAATTATCTCAAATAAATCAGTTTGGAACAGATAATATGACATGTATTGAAGAGTGTTGACCTGACAAATTACACTGTCATAAACGCGGTAGCTGCGCACTACAGATACTAGTAAGTCCTTAGGAACACTGTCCCAAAAGGATGCGTCGTTACATCAATTTGACTGGCTAATAAAAGCCGATGCTTAACGGTGATTGTCTAAAACTGTCTTAAATGTATCGATATATATGTTATACTTATTGATACAATGTACACAAGAATACTATTCGAGATTGATCATCAACGCGTTCTTAGCCAAAACAATGTTTTTATTTTTAGTGAAAGCAACGCCAAAAATCTACAGTTTCAATTGTATGATTAGGAACAGATTCATTTCTGTAACTATTTTTCTACTTATATCATCAATGGTAAGTACTTTAATTTTATCATAATTGATGTTTAGTTTCCATGATGACATATTGTTGTATCAAGCTCTTTGTCAACAGTACTTCACAAATGTCATTTCAATTCTTCAATTGTTATACTTATGCTTACTTACCATGGATCACCCATGTATCCAAAAGGCAAGAATGTTTATATCCGATAGTAGGACATCCTTAATTATAAAGCAATAATATTTACTTACGCATGTGGAAATATGTTATCAGTTGTAAACATTCCCAGCATGTTGCTATATGAATAAAGCCATAGAAAAAGTGATTCAATTGGAAACTTAGACAGATATGTTCAGCAGTTATCTATGGATGATTTGCTTCCACATGCTTCAAATAATGTTCAAGGATTTTGAATACTGAATCATTTGCTTAACATAGACGTCATCAGCCAATAATCTGAATATGATCAGGTGATTTTCCCAATACTGTGAACCCACTAGTCATGTGGGAAAAATCTGTTGGAAAACAGTCACCATCCCATCTATGATGGTTTTCACTGGTTTTATTTTGCTTAAGTAAGGATACATGAAATCCCTGAGGCTGTTTGACAATGTCTGCAATGTCTGCATTGTTAGAATATCTGAAGTGGGTAGCTAAAATCTAAACAGTTACTTTAAAATCCTGAGGGACAAACTGTTGCTTTCTTTGGAAATTTGATCAATTAAAGGATGGATACGCATACAAAGCCTGTTACTTGCCTATGCATGTATGCGGTATTTCATTCTGGTTTTAAGTGATGCATTCAAAAACAAGTGCTGTATTAAATGTACTATTCACCAGGAAGCGATTAATTATTGAAAACGTTCATTGATGAGTATGTGATGCTTTCATTACCAAAGTAAATATTGCAAAAGTAATTCGAGATATAAACCAGGTTACGTGATTGTATGGATAGAACACAGAACATAGAATACTGGGTTAAAATTAATTACATCCGTTAATTAATATACGTACATGTACACCATGAGTTAGCTTCCCGGATATTTCAGATACCAGTAGGAACAATAAATATACCTCCTATTTCATTGTTTGTATTAATGTATAAGCATGTAAACAATAGGTCAACTACAGTCTGACCAGTGATACCTGACAGTGACGTCATGTTGTATTTACAATAAAATCTTTACTTTATATATCGTCTGCAAAAAAATGAGTATAATTCTTTACCTATAATCTGCATGAAATCGTAGCCGAGAGGATAGCGAATTAAATCATCTCTATGGCTATTTTAATTTCAGTATTCAAATACGTATACATAAGCACTTGTATGGAGGAGTACACGTATATTTTGGATATTTGAAGTGACCAGCATAATAATTATTTATTATTGAATGCACTAGGGGAGAAAAAATGCATTTCTATCATCCAAGAATATACTAGTACCATGAATTGTTATATTGAAAGATACCATAACACCGTCTTATTCTAATTCTAGTGTGACCGGTGTTATAGAAACAGTCGAGTGTAACCATTAGTATATAGAAAAACAAGGAATTAGGAAAATTGACCAGAGGCCAAAACGTAAACGTGCCTTCACATTTAATTAGCTTCCGATATCACCGATCATGCTTGCTCAACGTATACTTTGGTAAAGCCTCAATGAATATTATTATATACTTTACATGGTTCCATTATCCGCTTGACCGACCTTGATTGAGTCAAACGAACCGTTACTGTTACGAGGAAGTTATAACACCACCCCAGTGATTCCCGAAAACTGATGTCCATTGTGTTTAGGTCCTAATTTAGATTATTGGCAACCGACAAAAAACATGTCTGTGGTCATTCACAAAAGACAATGTAAAACCGTGGCAAAAATAAAAATTTGGTTGTATTAATAGCAAAAAAAGTGAATGTGGACAAGTTGATTGATGTAGTCCGGCATTGTATTTGTTTGTGACTTCGGATGATACTATAATCACAGGCTCGAAATTGAGACGACAAACTACAGTTTGCACTTCTCCAAATTTTCACTCATTCACTGTAAAGACTGACAGGTACGAAACGACCCTTTCTTTGGCATTTGGTTTTATTTATAAGAAATAAGTTGTATTGATTCTAATAAGAACACGTATTGTCGTATGGGTTCATTTGAAGGCTGTTTGGCTGCAACATGTTATTGTGATAATACAAATGCCAGTATTGGTGAAAGTGGTTGCTACGTTAATAAAGAAAATACGAATTGTTGATGTAGGGATTTTTATTCAAAACATAATTTTGTAAAACAGATGTAGTTTAGTGAAGATGACGTACAAGCTAGCTTTAATATATTAAGGATTGGGAATGATTGGTTTGAAACCCTTTAAGTGTAGTTCTGACAACATTGAAATGAAAATTAGTATTTTCGGGGTGTTTGTTGTAATTGCATCGTAATAATGTTTTGGCTGGTTAAAATAGCAAACTTGATAAGACGTCTGTTAACATTTCTACATTCATATTCGTAAGTAAACTTTTAATTTTGAGACGTAAATAAATGAAATTAGCATATGCATTGTTAATGTTAATCAGTAATGGAATCCAAAAGTTCAGACGTCAATAACTAGTCAATACCCGAGTATATATACATGTATGTATGATATACACCATCATGGTGCATCGCGTGTCTGTAAATATTATTTCTAAGATAAATAAACAATTGATTAAATAATTAATGACGTCAGGTCTCGTGAGTACGTAACACCCCCTCAATATTTTATTTTTCAATTATGTATCTGTAAATAGCAGAACGCCCCCACGTCCGTACCCCCCTTATGGACATTATAATAGTTTTGGAATTGTTTACCTATAAATAAAAATAGTGAACCACCGCCATGTTCTAATAATTATACTGTGGCGTCGTAATGTTTGTATATAATGTATAACATATACATGTATACTATACGTTACACAAATTGTTTCAGATTTACCATGAAGTTATATTACAAATTTACTATACGAAAATGTAGTTGTATGGTCATAAGTGACTTATACATTAAATATGTAGTCAAAATAGCTGAAAGTCAGTCAAGGATGTGTCATGCATATGAGACACCATATTCATATTGTTTTTATTTTATTTATTATCATCCCGATCGGTTATGACATTGTGGAGCTCATCCGGTTAGCGAACGATCTAGTCGAGCCATCAATCATACTGGGTCAGGCAAAGTATGCAGTTACATAGCATTGGCTACAATCATTTACTCACCATGTTGAAAATATGTCGATTGCCTAATTACAGGAGAGCATGGTTGTATAAAGTTATAATGTATTTATTCAGTATATTTGTTAGGTCAGCATTGTGGATTTATTTGACATTACAACACTCATGTAGATAATACAAGGCTGCTGTATCTTCACCTATCCGGAGAGAAAAGTCATATCTTTCAGATACCGTGTACTGTATATAAAAATCTTGTTGACAGGTCAATAAATAAAACATTATTTTATTTATGAGTGAAAAGTTGTTTGCTATAAGAATTTAAGGATCAGCAAGCAAGATTCCTTATTTTATGACCAATCCACAATTATAATATGGAACAGTAACTATATAGTAATAACTCATAAAAACTTAATTCATTATTCAAAGCATTGGATATAAAAGACATTCTGCCAGCAAAAATAGAATGTTAGTCGATGTATCACTTACAAAGTAAAAAGCTTTTATAAATTAATCAATTCAATGCTATATGAATAAAACAAATAATGAATAAAAACACATCATTCAAGTTCCGAATAACGGAGTTTGTTCGCCAAATGCAGTCTTCGCGATTTTACGATTCGCCATTTATACAGTAAATAATTTGATATGTTAATCGTTTGTTTGAACTTCTTCACCGAATTCAATAAATCAAGAATGTTTCAAACTTCAATATGAATTGCATTCGCAAAATTACCGACACAGCAGACACCTCGATATACACGACACATGCACATTCATATGCATATATGTTGTTGTTGTGAAGAGAAATTCAATACGGTAAATATCGATTGATAGTAAATATCAGAAGTCACTTCGTTCTTTTGACAAGGACTGGCCAAGTATGATTAGTAAAATGACAGCAAATCAATGGGATTTTAATATATTGACGAGAAGTGCGGTTATTTTAAGATGCGAGCCGCGTTGCATGCAATAATAGATACTACGTAATACGTAATATGATGCCGCTTCCATTTCTGAAACTGGAAGAAAACCAATAACTTAAGCTTGTGTTTATTAAAGGCTTGTTTTAAAATAAGTTCTACAAATCACAAATCAATCGCTCCATTAAAACAGTTCAATGAAGTTCACGCCATATTGCTGGCTTAGAATGAGAAGGTTGCAAGTACAAAATCAATATTTTGAGAAAATAAGAACAAAACTCTTTACATATGGAAAACAATCCTTTACAACTTCATTTTGGTCAACATGGCAAACTCCGACTATCACGAATATAGGCTTATAAAAAGCGCCTTATGATGCAGATTTCAAATATTTATCAGACTTATAAGGTCGTAAGTAGTAGTATTGGCCTTCTCATTCTTAGGCAGCGATATTGTCTACCTGATACAAACCATTATACTAGACATCAGACGGTTTCGTTATTCAAATATATGATGGATCATCAACTGACACTATCAGAACATCAGAACAGACTCCTAAAGAAATTCGAATCGTTCCATTCATTATGTTGATGCCTTCATCAAATGGCTTCGAAAAAAACATAGTATCATGCCTTTTCAGCGTGAAGACTTTGCATAGGGTGTGTCTTGGTTGATGAGTTGAGGGATGTTGTAACTGTTACTGTAAGGATGACTAGACTAGGCGATGGCACTTGGAAAGATGTTTTTATTTCTAATGATGTTTGCCAAACTAGAAAAATATACGTTGATGGTAGTTATAAATCAAATTTGCACTAGTCGTTGATATACTCACGACCAGGGAGCGAATTACGAGCAAACAAGGAGCACACACAAAGCCCATTAAACCTTCTCATCAGTAAATACGTCGCTACGTGATTGGCAAATAGGACTTTTAGAAGAGCGTGTATTTCTAAGTTTGACCCACTTACACATAAATGTGACCGAACAGCCATTGACACAGATAATAACAACAACAACATTGATATTAACCCCAATTTCTCAATATTTCGACCTGTTGGTCTTCTACATAACTCCCGTAGAAGAAAATAGGTCGCAATATTGAGAAATTACAGTGATTTTGCTACAAGTATTATTGTGATCCACTTCTAGGAATACATTATTTCTAAACATTGCTAGTAGATTATAACTACAAATACGTCAAAGTATGGGCTATCCTAAAACCCATATAATTTGTTCAGTACATGAACCATGGCGTTTTTTATTAGGCACTACCAAGCACATTCTCTGATTGAAACCCCTCAATTTTGAATCAATCTGGACAAAAGAACCGATTTAGCGAGAAACAAATTGCATATTATGTATTATGCACATCCTCATCAGACTGATACAAATCATAGTCTAGTCACATCATTGAGAACTTTGATTCAATCACGCAAATACAATTGTTAGAGTAATTGACACGAATGGCGTATAGAATATCCCTTATCAAGCCCTGTACATTAAAGCTGTCCTGAAAATACAGTGCTCTTTATAGATTGAAAAAATATCCATCAATCTCTGATGATACATATTAATAAACGTCCTCAAACACCAGTGTAATTTGCTCTGTATGAGATACATTAAACCCGGTTAATCTGTCTTTGAAAATTGTATCCAAGTTTGCCGTAGCATTACCCTGATCGTGTAGTATTGTGATGGGACTGCCAATTAAACACGAGATCGTTTTCAAGTCGTATAAAACATATACCATCAGTATCACAGCTTCATAATAATGATGAATACAAAATAAATTTATTGACGGTTCTACAATAATGTTTTGACTATTACTGTTTTTTCTATGTAAACTTGATTTTCTATTACAACTGTTACAGTTCCACATATTTTTAGAACTCCTGGAGTTTGCTTCTGGTTGGTCCCATTTGCATTGACCTTTATGTTTTTGGTGGTTTTATGGCCCAGATAAAACATATCTTTGTCTCAAATTTTTAACACAGTGCATTGATTTAGTAGTAGATAGTAGATGTACTCTATATATTTTCTTATTTTGTTTATCGCGCACTGTTTTAAGGCTTTACAAAATCCCTTTTACAACATCACATCTTGTTTGTTCAATTTGTTTTACAAGCTTATGATTAAGAAAATTAACCACCAAACACGTATAAATTAAGATTGTCGTTAATTTATTTACTAAACAACGTTTTTACACGCTTATCAAACTCCCGGGTTGCACAACACAACCACTTGCTGGTCATAATAACAAGATGTTCTATTTTACCAGAAAATTTAGCAATACCTGTTAGTTCCTAGGAAGTAGTGGTATTTAGAAACTTTAATAAAATAGTAAAATACGACAGATGCATGTTAATCCGTACAGTCAATAAGAACATCATGAAAAATGGCACATATTTGTTATTTCATTGCGGATCGTTTTGATTATCAAGGTAAAATGTACGTGTCATGTTAATGCAAAGAACAATATGTTTACTTGTAGCTATATTTACACAAGACAGCCTTGGTGCATGTATTTTGTAAACATTGTTAGCCTCTCAGACTCGACAAAGGCAGTTTGGAATATAATCACGCTACTGATCGTTATAAAATGTGTGACTGTACCATGTGATATGCATAGACATTTTGCAGCCACACCAATAGCTGATTTTACGATTCTGGTCAAAGAGTCTTTGAATAATCTAATTTATTTCATCATTTTAAGCACATTACTCATACTGAACAGAACACTATACTCGGCAAAGATGTAAATATTCATTTAACGTTTGAACATTATTATTAAAAGTATCTAGCCTGTTAAGAAAGCTCCTTTGTCACCTAAGACTAGCGTAGCTAATTAACAAAGCTTGTCTGAAAAATATGACGCTCATAATAATAATTCATTGTATATACACATTAATATTGTTGTTCATGATTAACGTCAACCCACAAAATCATTAAAAAGCGGCAAACCATACAATATTTGAAGTTTGTTACCTGCTACATAGTTCGTAAGTGTTATACAAAAATATTTTACTGCTGTCTGTATCTGTTCAACTTCATTTCGTCTCTTTCCTATTTAAATTTGTCTTTGTGATTTTTTCTTGCAATTGGCGAATTTTCTTTGCTTTGCGTATCTTCTACGTATTTGTTCTGTTTGTGCTCTGTTGTTTCTTTTGATTGTTACCTTCCGTTTCCGTTTTTTCATTACGTTTTTAAACTTTAACTTCAACATTTGAATACCACTACTTTAAGGGGTGTAACAAAACGGTTCCGCTTAGGAAATAAGTGAACCATCCATGGTCGTCGTAATGGTGTTATTAGAGAAATAATGATCTCTCTCAAACACTTTAACAAAAACAATGCCGGTCACACAAAACATTCATAGAAAAGATCAATGACTTATGTTTTGAGGTCATCAGGAAGACCACGGAAGTAAATTGCTATCGAATAAAGCAATATGATTGATGTAAAACTCCACGCCTCCACGCACACAGTTGGAAAACAGGAAACTGGTACATGTTTATCTAATCGGATATGACAAATTTCTCCGAAAATTGCTATATCATTGAAGAAGCTAATTCTGCGAAAAATAATATGCCTACAATTTCATGGTGCGATCCACAAAGCTGAATTTCATGTTTAATATACGGAATAATCTAGCCGTTTTTGTAACTACATTGTATTTATAAGAAGAAGAAGAACATAGCTTTGTTAAAATACAACATATCTATACAGTTGTCAAGAACAAAAACGTAACAATATTGAGTTACATGTACTTACTTGTTGAAAACATCATGTTTACTTTAGTAACCATATACACATAATAATAACTATTTATTATTCCACACAGAAGCTAAGAATGTGATATTTTACTCCCAGTCCCATACTTAAGTTAAACATGTCTCAAAACTTCTTGTAAAGGTAGAAAAATCCAATATGTATTTCCAACAACCGCTGTTTTGTCCTGTGACTGAATCTGTCATGAAGAATAAAACAACACATCTAACTCATGTATCCGAACATCTCCACAGTTAGTGAGATAGGTTACAGACAGGCTGTACAGCCAGGTGGCATCGTATAATCAGTAATCAACATATGATCAGAGATGATAGAATTGCAATCATTGTAATCTCTCTTGTTTCAGGTGTCTCTTATGTCAGGTAACAATAATTACTTCACGGGTAATTCGTTAAGACCACAAACCAATATCAAAGTTATAAATAATCATAGGAAGAGTAATACCCTTCGAGCAAAACGAGTATCAATTGATTTCATTTTGAGTACCTAGTGAGTTGGCGCAACTATGATCGAAATGTTAACGTAATTGGATAATTTTGATCCGTTTAAAACTTGTATATAACAAGGAGTGTATCTCTTCTTGGAATGTAGAATAAAAACTATAATAAGATTATCTCCATATTCCAAAATTTTAGAAACATAATTCAGAATAGATCAAATGTTAAATAACATATGTGGACAGTTATAATGGCTTAGGATATTTCATTTCAACCTTTTAAACACGTATTTTCAATAAAATTAATTCGAGATTGATCGATATTGCGTTTGTAGCCAAACCAATTTGTCTATTTTTAGTAAACAGAACACCAATAATCTACATTTTCAATTGTATGGTTATGAACATATACCTGTCAGGAACTGTTTTTTTCTATTTCTATTACCAAGGGTAGGGACTTCGTTCATTTCGTAATTGGTGTTTAGTTTCCGTAATGAAATATTGTTGGACCAAGCTGCTTTGTATCCACTGTACTCAACCAATTATTTTGTTCTATTATTCAATTGTTAGTGATAAATTCTTCTTACCAACCAGGGTTCACCAAAGTATCAAAACGGTTAGAGTGTTTATATCCGATAATAAGCCGTGCTTAATTATAAAGACATAATATTTACTGGCGCATGTTGAAATATGTAATTGGTTGTAAACATGTCAAGCATGTTTCTATATCAATATCAGACATAGAGAGGGTGATTCAAGTAAACACTTAGACAAAATAGTTCAGCAGTTTAGTTATGGATGGCTTGAGTTTATTTGCTTCAAATGAATTTCTAAGATTTTGAATACAGAATCATTTGCTTAATACAGACGTCATCAGCAGGTTTTCCATCTATCAAGGTGTTGTTCTCCATACCTCGGAGCACCGTCATCATGTTTGAGCAAGCAGTGGCGATTAGTCCCTGTGATGTTTATGGGTGATTTCATATTGTTTTTATTTCACCAATGTCAGGGAAAATACCATGGAAAGTCCGTAGGAAACTGCAGTTGTACAATTAGATAGTATTCAGTACACTGATTCTCTACTATTTCGCAATGGGCATTTGAGGTTGTTACACAGTTGTCACATTGCTAGAATGTATGAATTGGGTAGCCAAAATCTAAACAATTACTTTATAATCCTGTGGGACAAAGTGTCGCTTTCTTTTGAAATTTGATCACATGATCAATTAAAGGATGGTTACAGAATAATTCTCAGACAGAGCTTGTTACTTGCCTGTACGTGTTACATTGAAAAATACAAGTATTCTCTGCAAAGGAAATTATTAAGTATTTAGAACTACCATTGATGAGTCTGTGATGATTTCAATACTATAGTAAATATTGTAAAAGTAATTCAAGATATAAACCAGGTCACGTGATTGTATGGATAAATTATTTTACGAATCCATTGGCACGATTAATGTGTGTCGGTGATTGAGATTAGTCGGTAGTTAATGAGCTACAATTAGTTAGTGTTTATCTAACGAAGCCAAAGCATAACTTGATTGAAACATTAATGAGCAACATATTGGATTGACTAGATTTCCAATAAAGAATATATGATAATAAATAAAATGATTATTATGTTGATCGTCTAAATGGAATGAAGAAACCTGACTTCTAACATTATAAGTAATGCTTACATCTGAAGTTTTGTTACTCTTAATTAATTTCCGTTCTATTGATAAGGTCGAATTTTGCTTTAATCGAAATGCTTCTGTTCAGCCGGGTTTATTAGTATGTAACGTACACAATCACTGTGTTTAACATTTGTAAATTACAGTGCACCTAGAACTCGTGCCAATAATTTTGTATTTTGAAAAATCTTAAGGCCTTGAAATCCATTTAATTGTGTAAGTTTGATAAATTGTAATCATTCCTGTTTTATCCTTACAATTCCATATTATATATTATGCACTGCCTCATCAAATTGATATAAATCATAGTCTAGTCACAATACTAAAAACCTTCATTCAATCACGCAAATACAATTGTTAGAGTAATTGACACGAATGGTGTATAGGATATCACTTATCAAACCATGTTCATTGAAGCTGTTCTGGAAATACTTGATAGATATAAACATTAAATCCATCACAGAAATACTTAATAGATTGAAACAATATCCATCAATCTCTGATGATACTTATTAATAAACGTCCTCAAACACCAGTGTAATTGTCTGTCGATGAGATACATTAAAGCTGGATAATCAGTCTTTGATAATCATAATTATGCAAGCTCACCCTAGCATTACTCTGATCGTGTGGGTTGTTTTCAGGCTGTTTAGAAATAGAAATGTATACGAATACCAACAGTATCATAGCTTCATAATAATGATGAATATAAAATGATAATAAATATTTTATTTTACATTCAAAATTGTGACGCTCATAGTAATAATTCATAGTATAGACATATTTAATGTTTACATACTGGAGAATTCATATATTAAATGACATTGAGCGAGTTATCGGTCAGTATCCAGTTTGTATTGTTTATCTAGCCAATAAACTACTGATGGAGCATGAATGACGATTAACATATAAATGGTTTCGTCATAATGAAGGGTGTCTATTTACCTTAAATTAGTACACTTATTGTTTATCACGGAAAATATTGTATTCTGTACATGTTGACGTCATTATGTAGATTTCAACAATATTATTTTCCGGTAGTGTTGACGCAGTAGACGCAGAATTAAGACTTAAATCCAGCAAAGTTATAGTATTATTTGTACTCATAGTTCGATGTTTCTGTCGATTGCTACCTTCTGTTTTCAGTTTTTCATTTTCCTTTTGTAACTTTGAATAAAAAATACTGAATGGGCTGTAACATTTTGAACGGTCCCTTTTTTGGAACGGAAAAATTAACCATGTATGCTATTACTAGGAAGTTATTAGGGACATATTGACAAATAACCTGTCTCAAAAACTTGTGCTGGTCAATTGAGTATGATATGAGATATACAGGAAACCTCTCTCAAAGTAAATTACGATCGACGAAAGTATTATGAATGATGTTAAGCGCCTTTTACTAAGCTTCAGTTTCAGTTTATTCAATACATTCAGCACAAAATACATGTGTTATGTGCTGGACAACAGGAGGTTTTCCTAATCGGATATGACAAAAATAACTCCGTAAAATGTTATAACATCGACGAAGCCAATTCTGTGATACCCGGTAGCTAATATGCCTAACATTTCGCGGTGCGTTCCACAAAGCTGAATTTCATGTTTTAGTACTGAAGAACCTAACCGTTTATGTATCGCTTTGAATTACCTGTGTAATAACAATATTTGTATTAACAATCCATCTTTGTTCAAAAACTATATAAATATTTCGTTCGTTACGGCGTTCCAGCTAAAATCTTCTTTTTTGAGCACAGTGCAATAGATTAATTCTACTTCCTAATTCCAAATATGAAGTTAACCTGTCATCCAGCATTTTTCGGCGGGGACTTGGAGTTTTTAATTGTGTCACAACCCCGTCTATGATGCTTTTCACTGGTTTAATTTTTCTTAAGCCAGGGCCAAGGTCATAGACCGTCCTTTGGACAATGGATTTATACATGCGAAACATACGAGGGGTGATCAATATATTCGAGGACTTTTCATCTAGCAATTTCATATTGGCAACAAGGCTCAAAGCCATTTAACATCATTCGGAGTAAGATGTCTCCGACCGAAGGGGCTAATAAAATTATTTGATTCACACAAGGGGCGCGCGACGTTGGACGTCACGCGACGTCATTCCAAGCGTTACCGTCGAAGCAGCACATAGCTCCTTTCTGGACTGATACCCGGTCCCATGTATGAGACTGGTTTTCTTTTACTATTGAAATAAGTAGTAAATAGCCAGTTCTGAAATGTGAGGTGGAATAAAAAGAGTATCGATGCGTTATTGGAAACAAAACTCGGAAAAGGGCAGTTGGCTTTACAAAATAAGATTATTCCAATTAAGAATGAAACACGACCTATCAGGTTTAGGACGCAATATAGAAATAACCTTTTGATTTGGAGTCAACGATTTAATGTGTTGTAGCCTATACTAGTCTTCGTTTTCGCCAGTTACATTTGGTTGAGATCTGTGTGTCTTATTTCGCAGAAATTAACGGAATATGTCTCTAACGCGGTGTTATTTTTGCTGTTTATCCTTATTTTATCGACTACACTGTTTGACAGAGACCCGGCAATCACATAAACAACGGAATCATATGAAAATGGCCCACTGGGAGCGCACAGAATCCATGAACAAGTTAGTCAAGTCATTTTGGAGATACCGCGAGGATTTTATAAGTTTCGCGTTAATTTTCATAGCATGTCGTTACTCAGAAGTAACGTTACGTCCGAGATGCTCGACGGTGCGTGCTTCATCGTGGTTACAAAAAGTGACGTCATCAAGTAAATTATGACGTTTTCATAACGTAAATTAAACAAATTGCGAGATAATTGATTGATCTACATCAGCTTGTGGTTTCATTACTCTTGTTCCAATATTTCAAAATTGAGAAGGAAAGTCCTCGAATATATTGATCACCCCTCGTACAATCCGTGAGGTTGTTAGACAATTTCTGCATTGTTAGAATATCTGAAGTGGGTTGCTAAAAGCTAAACAGTTACTTTCGAATCCTGAGGGACAAACTGTTGCTTTCTTTGGAAATTTGCTAACACGATCAATTAAACGATGGGTACACATACAAAGCTTGTAACCTCCCTGTGCATGTATGCAGTATTTCATTCTGGTTTTAAGTAATGCATTCAAAAACAAGTGCTATATTAAATGTGTTCTTCACCAGGAAGCGATTAATTATTTAAAAAGTCCGTTAATGAGTCTGTGATGCTTTCATTACTAAAGTAAATATTGTAAAAGTAATTCAAGATATAAACCAGGTCTCGTGATTGTATGAATATTCCTTCACGAATCCAATAGCATGATTAATGTATGTCGGTTATTGAGATTCGTCGGTAGTTAATGAGCTACAATTAATTTGTTTGCCTGACGAACTCAAAGCATAACATGATTGAAACAATAATCAGTACAATATTGCAATAACTTTATTTACTTTACTGAATGTAGTATAATAATGATAATGTTTATTGTGCAAAGAAAATTCTGAGTACTTGACTTCTGATACCATGCTAGCTGTTCCCATGCAATGTTTAGTTTAAAATACATATTTATTTCAGTTCGACGAACTTACCAAAGAGAAAGCTCATTTGCCCACATTAGTCTATGTTTATGTTTCCTACTTAATAGTAAATGAGGTGTTTTAGCGTTGCACATGGCCATTGTCATGTCCTTTAGATATTTCTGATATGTCTGTTAGATTTTAAATCTGCCTTTAGTTTCGTTAGTTTAGTTAAATTATTAAAGTATGATGCTAGGCTTCAATGTCGTTTTTTCTGAGGATTTTGCTTTAAATAATCAATCAAATGTCACAATGCTCAGTATGCGTTATTTTCAGAGGGGGGGGGTTGAACGTAGTAATGTCTAATGTAAATGGTTAACCAGCCGATAATGTAATTAATCTATTGCAATGTGCTCAAAAAAGAAGATTTCACCAGAAAACTTCTTTAGCAATACCTGTTAGGTTCCAGGAATTAGTGCTACGTAGAAAAATAAAGCAAATAGTAAAATACGACAGATGCATTTTTATCCGTTAGTGTATTTGTTCTTTTATTGCGTTTCTTGTTGATTATCAAGGTAAAACGTACGAATGCGTTCTATCGGCACCAATATCCATTTACACAAGGCAATCACTAGACATGCATTTTTTGAATACTATTCACCCCTAATACTCGAACAAGACTGTTTGAAATTCAAATTACGACTGTTTGTTTTAAAATGCATGGTCATACTATTTGTGCATTACTTATTGTCAGCCACACAAATGACAGATTTAACAATTCTGACCAAAAGTGGGTTAGAGAGAATTTAACTGATTTCATTATTTCTAGAAAGTAAGTAATATTGAATGAAATATCTCGGTTCAGATGCAAAAAGGAATTGGCCATATCAACTTTATATACTTTGTCGACTTTGTCCAATCATTCGTTTGAACATTTTAATTAAAATCATCTAACCTGTTAAGAACGTTCCTTTGTTAACCAAGTCCACCTCAGCTAAATAACAAAACCCATCTCAATATTGTGACGTTAATTCATAATATTCATGTTCAATTAGAACACTCATGTCGTATCTCGGAAAATACTTCACATATCTTTTCCAGAACACCTAGAGTTCAACAATATTATTTGACAGTAGTTTTGACCTACGCAGTTTTTACTGCAAGATGATTAGCTGCAATTAACAACAGACTAAAACCTGTTGATGTTGTTGTTGAGGATCATCGTCTAGTCACATCGCCCCATAAAATCATTGCATAACAGTAAACTACTAAACATATAAACATATAAAACAAATATAAAACAAATTTTAACACGAGGCTAGACGAAAAGAAGCCAAACTGCTACACACAGCTTTATATATGATTCTCCTACGTAATACAGATGTGGTATTTATAAGGGTTTATATATAAAGCTGTATGTAGCAGTTTGGCTTCATTTCGTGTAGCCTCGTGTTAAAGTTTGTATTTGTGTGACTTTTTTTCCTAATCGGTGATTTTTTATTCTGGTGTGTCTTTTATCATTACAGCTTTTTCTCTGTTGTGTCTGTTCTGTGGTACTTGCCCTTCCTGGGTTTTTTTCTTTTTAAAACGTCGAAATTTGAATACAAATACTAAACGGGCTGTAACATAAGGAATGGTCCCGTTTGGGAACGGAGAAATTAACCATGTACGTTATTAGGAAGTTATTAGGGAAATATTGACACATAATCTGTCTCCAAAACTTCTGCTGGTCAATTGAGTATAATTTGAGGTATGCAAGAAACCACTTTCGAAAGTAAATTACGATCGAAGAAAGTATAAGTTTGATATCAAGCGCCTTGTGCGAAGCTGGACAACAAGAAGTTTTACTAATCGGATATGACAAATTATCTCCGAAAAATGTTATTACATCGACGAAGCCAAATCTGTGATAGCTGATATAATTACAATTTCGTGGTGCATTCCACAAAGCTAAATATCATGTTTTTTATATAGTAAAGAAATCAGCCCTTATTGTATCGCATTGTATTATATGTTTTATAGTAATGCATTTTATTTATAAAAAGAATCTAGCTTTGTTAAAAACACAACATACGGTTGTCATGATCAAAAACGTTTCAAGAATGAGTACTTACTTGTTGAAACCATCCTGTTTATTTTCGTAACCATATATACATATAATAACTTGTTTATAATTCCACAACAAAGCTAACCATGAGAGTTTTTCATCACAGTCCCATGGTTAAGTTAAACATGCTTCAAAACGTATTTAAAAAGGCAGAAAACTCCAATATGTATTTCCATCAACGGCCTGGTTATTTTCCTGTGACTGAGTCTTTCATGAACAGTAAAACAACAAATCTAACCGATGTATCCGTTCATCTAGACTGTTAGTGAGATAGGTTACAGACAGGCTGTACAGTGGGGTAGCATCGTTTAATCTGTAATCAACATATGGACAGAGATGATAGTTTTGCAATCGTTGTAATCTCTCTTGTTTCAGGTGTCTGTAATAACAGGTTACAATAATTACTTCACGGGTAATTCGTTACGACCACAAACCAATATCACTGTTAAAAGGGGTTCGAGAGAGTAAACTACTCACGGGATAAATAATAATTGATGCCTGCTGGGTTTATGCAGCGTGATGTAATTAACTGGATCACGTACTAAACGTAATTTGATAATTCCAATCCGTTTATCACCAAGGAGGGTAAATCATCCTGTCTTGTAAACTTGAAAATTGAATAATCTCGAATAAAATGCGGTCGAAACAGATAGTGAGGCGTTTATCCGAGAGTATTTTTACCAGCCAAGTTACATTAAGCGCGGTAGCTGCATATTACAAATTCTAGCACGTCTCTAGAAACATCGACCCAGAAAGATTTTTCATTATATCAGTATGACAGGCCAATAACACTCTATCCTAATTACCTTAAGCTGACAGTTTAATCCAAGATGCGACGACATACTTATTCTACTTTTTAATACAAAACACACAAGAGCACTATTTGACAAAGATGGACAACGCGTTGTTTAACCAAAAAGATGTTTTTATTTTTATTTATCAGAAATTCAATAATCGACAGTTTCAATTATATGGTTATTCACAGATACAGGCCTCAAAATTAGTTTATTTAATTTCTTTCACCAAATACAATGACGTTGACATTATAATAATCGATGTTTAGCTTATTTAATCAACAATAATTAGAAGATGTGTTTAACTTACACGATAAGTCTACGTCCGACGTTACACACCTAACCTACTCAGATCCAGCTTCTTGTGTAATCGGTCAACTGTACTAAGCAAATGTTATTTGAATACTTAAATTGATAAACCTTAGTTTAGAAAGTCTCAATATAACCTAAATCACCCTATTATCTTCCAGACAAGCGTGTTTATATCCAATAATAGATCGTTCTGAATTATAAAGCAATAATATTTACTGACGCATGTGAGAATATGTAATGGGTTGTAAACATGTCAAGCATGTTTCTATATCAATATCAGCCACAGAGGGGACATTCAAGTAAACACTTAGACAAACTAGTTCAGCAGTTAAGTATGGATGGTTTGAGTCCTTATGCTTCGAATATTGATATAGGAATTTGAATACAAAATCATCTGCTTAACAAAGATGTCATCATCCGAAAATGTATCTGTAATCGAATGTTTCTTCCCGTACTATGAACAAACTCGTCATATCATGCTGGGACAAGCTGTGGGACTGTACATTTTTGTACGGTCTATGATGGTTTTCATATCGTTTTATTTTGCCTAAGTCAGAGCTATGGTCATTGACCTTACTTATGATAGTGCACATTGATAAATAGGACTGGAAAAATATGGTTTGATGCGGAATGTAGAGACACTAAGTTTATAGCAATGAAATCCTTACGGTTATTTCGGAAATACCGAACCAGTGATTCTCTTAACCAATATCTAACACATAAAAGTGCTTATAAAAATATTCGTAAACGTAAACGCTCACAACACTATAATATTTAAATAGACTTGACCAGTCAGTTGGCAATTCCAAATTAATTTGGAAAGAAATTAAAAAAATGACAAATAAACAAAGGGCTGTTCCTCAAATTTCTATTGAAGAATGGTTCACACATTTCAGTACATTGTTTGAAATGGACAATAATGACGATATAGAACGGGTTACTGAACAGAATATGAATGTCGACGATATTGATGATATACAAGATACTGTATTCAATTCCCCGATTACTGATGAGGAAATTTTAAATACTATAAAATCAATAAATATTAAAAAAGCATCTTCTGGGCATCTAATCCCAGAACATTTTGTTTACGGTATTGATATTTTATTACCTTTTATTTCAAAACTGTTTAACCGATTATTTGCAAGGGGAGAATTTCCTACATCATGGACAAAATCAATTATTGTTCCTCTTCATAAGAAAGGATGTATTCATGTACCTGATAATTATAGAGGCATAGCCTTATTAGACGTATTTAGTAAAATTTATATTGCAATCATTACTAAACGACTTACATTTTTTGCAGAAGCATATAACAAGATTGCAGAGTGTCAGGCTGGGTTTAGAAGTAGCTATTCAACTATTGATAATGCTTTTATTTTGTATTCTGTTATAAACGAGTATTTGAGTATGAAACGTAGACCTATATATGTCGCATTTATAGACTTCAAAAAAGCCTTTGACTCTGTTGATCGTCGAATTCTGTGTAATGTTTTGAGTAAAGATTGTGTTAAAGGTAATCTTTATAACTCAATTGTATCTATATATAACTCTGTTAAAGCTACAGTTAGAACCAGTAATGGTCTTACAGATGAATTTACATGTCCTATAGGCTTACGTCAAGGATGTAGTCTTAGTCCTATACTTTTTTCATTATTTATCAACGAGTTGAACGACGTAATTTGTAGTAGTAATGTAAGAGGTATCCAATTATTTCCTGATTATACTGAAATATTCCTTCTCATGTTTGCTGATGATGTTGGTCTTTTATCTGATACGGTGATTGGCTTGCAGCGCCAACTAAATACATTGCATGATTTTTGTGATACATACAAGTTATCTGTAAACGTTGAAAAAACGAAAATTGTTGTTTTCAAGAACGGTGGTATGCTGTCTAAAAATGAAAAATGGAAATATGACAACCAGAATGTTGATGTTATTAACTCTTTTACATATGTTGGTGTTCATTTTACTAGTAAATTATCATTATACAAGATGTCTGAGTTCATGTCTGCAAAAGCTAAAGTAGCATGCAATCACATTCTTAATTCTTTTAGAAACCTACCTTTTGTGCCTTATAGAACATTTTTTAAAGTTTTCGACTCTAAAGTTACTAGTATCATGTTATATGGCTCAGAAATCTGGGGAGTACATAACACTCAATGTTGTGAAAATGTTCATGTGTATGCGTGTAAGCGATATTTAAATGTTAGTCTTATGTCTTGTAATAATGCAATTTTGGGAGATCTGGGTAGGTTCCCGATGTATATATATGCACAAAAACGAACAATTAGATATTGGATACGTTTACTTAATTGTTGTGATAATAGGTATATCAAATTATGTTATAACATGTTATATCATTATGATACATTAGGTTATGAGAACTGGGCAACACTAGTTAAGCGAAACTTGTACAGTAATGGTTTTGGTTATATATGGGAATCCCAATCAGTTGATAGTCCAGGAATGTTTTTAAAATGCTATGAACAACGTCTGAAAGATCAATATTTGCAAATATGGAGAAATCAATGTTCTAATAATGTTAAACTCTCTTTTTACAAGGATTTTAAATTGAATCATGGTTTAGAACCTTACGTTACATGTATAGATATTCCAAAATTTCGTAAATGCCTATCTGCTTTTAGAAGTTCTTCGCATAGTCTTATGGTTGAACAAGGGAGATACTATAATATTCCTAGAGAATTCAGACATTGCTTTTATTGTGAAAGTGTGATTGAGGATGAAATGCATTTTACCTTTTTTTGCCCATGTTATAATGATCTTCGAGTGAAATATTTTCCAGTTTTATATACATGCAATCCAACTTATGATAAATTGTGTCAACTAATGTCCACAAGAAAAGAAGAAACAATTAGAAACCTAGCAATGTATTTGTTCTATGCCCTGAAACGTAGATCGAATTATTTAGAAATATTTACTTAGGACATGTACATCCGCAGAGTTTGTAATTGTTTCTTTTATCCAATAATATATTACCTGTCTAACCACTATTGATATTGATTTATATTCCTAATTTGTAACTGTGTAACGAGCAAAATGACTATTGATGTTGACTTAAGTTGAAGCTGACTAATTTACATTTCATATCATAGATGTTGATTTAAGTATGCATTGTACAAGTAATTCCTCTTCATGTGTTGTCTTTGTCTGTTTATATGTAATAACTGTATTATATTATGTTATTGTGTATGGGCCGGAGGCCTACATATCACGAATAAATGCTGAAGTGCTGATAGTATACGGTACATATGACGTATACTGTTGATCGATGGACATTATTTGAGGTTGTTAACAAGATAATTGCCCCATTGCCATGTTGTCAGGACTGGGTTGCTAAAAGCCAGCAAGTTACTTTAGAATCCCAAGGGACAATGTGTTGCTTTCTTTTGACATTTCATTTGACCGCATGATCAAATAAAGGATGGGTAAAAATGATACTCATACAAAGTTTGTTACTTGCCAGTGCATGTGTGCGGTATTTCGTTCTGGTATAAGTGATACATTTAAAAGTAAGTGTTAGTATTCTTCATTAGGAAGCGATTAATTAATTAAAACGTACATTGATGAGTCTGTGATGCTTTCATTACTAAAGTAAATATTGAAAAATTAATTCAAGATATAAGTCAAGTCATGTGATTGTATGGTTATTCCATTACGAATCCATTAGTATGATTAATGTATATCGGTAATTCAAAGTAGTCAACAGTTAATTAGTTGTAGCTTAACGAACTGAAATCATTATTTTATTAACATTGTTGAAGCATTAATGAGGACATTATTGTATTGACTGGATTTCAAAGACTAAATGTTTGATAATAATGGGTACGTTGATTGTCTAAAGAGAATTCAGAGTACTAGACTTTATGAGAGAGGTTTCCATGCAATGCTTAGTTTAATATACTGATTTCAGGTTGCTGAGGGGTATCCGTACCAGGGAGATATGTTGTCTACTTTATGGTAAATGCAAGTTTTAGCATTGGACAATGTCATTGCCTTTTCGTTTGCATATTTGCTTCATACAGTACATTTTGTATAGGGTTAAATCTGCCATTGTTTTATTTCTATTGTGATTATAAATGAATGATGCTATGTGTAATATTTTTAGCTCCAACGCCGTTGATCGACCGAGGGATTTTCGTGTTCTTTAATAATCAATCAAATGTAGCAATGCTCAGAATTTGTTTTTTTACGCAGGCAGACAGCGATAAAGGACGAACGAGACTCGATTATTAGTAGAAAGTCACTGTTTTAAGATGTAAGCCATGCTGCATACAATAAAAGATACGTACATGTAAAATGATGCAAATTCCATTTCAAAAGCAGAAAGAAAATAAAACATAAAGCTGTAACGTTTGCATAAGGACTTTAGTAAAATAAGTTCTACCGATCAAATCAATCACTCTCAACATCTCGATGAAGCACGTATTTCATTGGCATATTTCCAAACAATTCACAACAGGTATGCACAAGACACCAGAGAGGGTAGCCAATAATACAGTTATTCCCATTTAACAATCGGGTTGCTCACTAAGTTGTTATCTGAGAAAACTAACAGAACATGAAAAGGAACACATTATACCAGTGCACATACAAATATACACTCAATGAGCCAGACACTGATCACATCGACATAGCTAGCAGAACCAGATGTAGTTACACATACGGAATTGACTTTAAAACTACCCAAATCGTGATGGACATCAAAATATAGTTATTCCAAAACCACTGTAAATGTGCAATACATAAACTATGACGTTTTTATCAATGTACTACCAAGCACATTCTCAGATTGAAACCCATTCATTTGGACAAAAGAGCCGATATAGCGAGAAACATAAAAAAATATTATATATTATACACCTCCTCATTAAATTGATATTAATCATAGTCTAGTCACATCACTAGGAACATTGGTTCAATCACACAAATACAATTGTCAGAGTTATTGACATGAATGGTGTTTATAATATCCCTTATCAAACCCTGTACATTAATTAATGCTGTTCTGGAAATACTCAATAGATTGAAACATCAAATCAATCTCTGAAATACTTGATAGATTGAACAATATCAGTCAATCTCTTATGATACATATTAATAAACGTCCACAAACACCAGCGTAATTATCTGTCTATGAGATACATCAAAGCTGGACAATCCGTCTTTGATAATGGTATTCAGGTCTACCAAACATGTACATGCTACAGAATTATCCCTACGGCATTGTGATGGGTCGTTTTCTGATTGTTTAAAAATATACGAACACTAGCAGTATCATAGCTTCTTTATAATAATGAATATAAAGTAGAAAAAAATGTTCTATTTTACCAGAAAACTTCTTGAGCAATACTTGGTAGCTCCTATGAAGAAGTGATATTTAGAAACGTATATCAAATAATTAGTTAAATACAACAGATGCATTTTAAGTCGTAAAGTAAACAAGAATATCATGAATCATGGTACGTATGTGTTATTTTATTGCATTTTATGTTGATAATCAAGGTAACATGAATGTGTTCTGTTGATGCAAATAACAAGACGTACAGTATACTAGAATACACGAATATTTACACTAGGCAATCACGAGCTATGTTTTTTGTGAACAATGTTTACCTTTTAGACTAGATAAAGACATTATGGCATTAAATGACGCGACTTATCGTTTTACAATATGTGACTATACCACGTGATATGTGTAAACATTTTCAGTCACACTTATGGTAGATTTACGATACCGACCAATAGAGTCTTTGAATGAACCTAAATGAATTCATTTCTTGCAAATAACGGAAAGACGGTGAATACACAAACATTTATTGGCTGTGCCTAATGTATGTACTTTACCGAATTTGTCCATTCATTCGTAAGATCATTATAATAAAAATTATCTAACCTTTTAAGAGAGCCCCTTTGTCATCTAAGACCACTGTAGATGAATAACAAAACCTGTCTGAAAATTGTGACGTTTATAGTATAGTGCGCCCAGGTTAATGTGATGTTTATCAATATTGACTGGATTGGTCTACTGTTACAAAAGTGGTTGCTTGAATAAACACGTATGGTCGATTGTTTACTCGAATAACACTGATAAATCGTGCTCGCATGCTTTTTCCACCTATACGGACGATACCACCTTTTACCGCCTTTCTCGCTATCACTATAATAATTCGTTGTATAGACACATTCCATGTTCATATACCGGCTTATTCATGTGTGAAGTGACACAAAGCGAGTTATTCGTCTGTAACCAGTTCGTATTGTTTATTTAGCCAAAATACTACTCATGGAGCATGGATGATGATTAACATATAAATGGCTTCGTCATAATGGAATTTGTCTATTTACCTTCAATTAGTACACTTATTGTTCATCTCGGAGGATATTGTATTCTTTACATGTTCACCTCAGTATGCAGAATTCAACAATATTATTTTCCAGTAGTGTTGACGCAGTTAACGCAGATCTAAGATATACGTCCAGCATATTAATTAGCTATAATACATAAAAGACCTGTTTTTGTTGTTGTTCAGGATAACGCCAAGTCATATTGACCCATGAACTCATTGAAAAGCAGTATGCCATACAATATGTTAAGTGGGCTTGCTCCTACATAATTCATAAGTGTTATATATAAATATTTCTGTTGCTGTCGGTAGCAGTTGTTAAGCTTCTTTTCGTCCCGTTTCCTTTTTTTCTTGTAATCGGTGAATTTTCGTTATGTGAAGTTTGTGAGTCCTAGCTGTTGTTTCTGATGAGTGCTACCTTTCGTTTACAGTTTGTTATACGCGTAAGGGTTGGTATTCAAGCGTGCAATAACATAACACTGATCGTGTGGCATTGTGATGGGTCATTTTCAGGCTGTTTAGAATATACACCAACAGTATCACAGTTTCATAATAATGATGAATACAAACATTTAATATTGATAAAATTCTATTCTATTATACCAGACATCGTCTTTAGCAATATTCGTTAGTTCCTATGAATTAGTGCTATGTAGAAACGTTAATCAAATAGTGAAATACGACAGATGCATTTTAAGCCGTAAAGTAAATAATACAATCATGAAACATGGCACGTATTTGTTATTTTATTGCGGTTCGTGTTGATTATCATAGTAAAATGTATGTGTACGTATGTAATCTGTTGGTGCAGAGAACAAAACGTATACCATTTGCTCAAAATAACCATGTGGGCTTGTTCCTACATAATTCGTAAGTTGTATATTTTAAGCGTTATTCATCAAGATTTTTGGAGCGGCACAGCTTCATTTAATATCGTTCCTATTAAAATGAGTCCTTGTGACTTTTTCTTGTAATCGGCGTTATTTCCATTTGTACAGTTTAGGCTATGTTGTTTTTTAGAGTGCTACCTTCAGTTTCCAGTTTGTAATTCTCTTTTTGAAACTTCAACATTTGAATACAAATACTGTAAGGAGCGTAACATTAGGAACGGTCCTGTTTTTGCACTGAGTAATTAACCGAATACGTTAAATGGAAATAATAAAAGAATATATCTTTCAAAAGTTTTAGCAACACAATGCTGGTCAAACAGAACGTTCATATATACGATTAATTAGTACGATTTGAGGTTACCAGTAAAACAAGAGAAACAAATTTTGATTGAGAAAAATAATGATGATGAATGATGACAAGCTCTGTGCACAAAGCTGGAAAACAGGAAACTAAGACATCTTGCACTTATTGGATATTGCAAACATCCCTGTTATAACCTTGAAGAAGCTAATTACACAAAATGTATGCGTAAGCTAATATGCCAACAATTTCATGGTTCGACCTACAAAGCTATATGACATGTTTTTATATACTGAATAGTGTATCCGTTGTTGTATCGCGTTGAATTGTCTGTAACACTATTAATAAAAAGTACTTAGCTTGCTAAAACCATTATAGAAATATGCTATGCAATATGTAGTTTCTTATCCCTTAAATGAAACTTACAATGAGCATATGTATTGTTCTGTCCATGATAATGGCATGTAATGGTAACTTCAATGATAAAGGACCTAGAGTGGACCACATTGAAAATTTGTTTACCAATTATGTTATCCACAGAAAATAAAGACGTTCTAGTTTATATTATTATTACCTATTTATATTCATTAAGTACCAATAATATTGCAAAATATTGAAGAATATTAAGGTTTTTGTTTTAAATATTTACACGATTTCAAATAGTGTTGATATACTTCACCTAGTAATCTTCAATCCCAAGTATCCCTACAAAAAGTTATTCATAAAAGTTTTGCACTCGATAAACTAGACATATCTCATATTGAAGTGTGTTGCATATAAATATAATTTGACTGACCAACTTATGTAGGTCATATGTTTATATTTCTGTTTTTTTATGTTTGTGCAACATCATATATACATAATATACAGTAATTGTTATCCTGAACATAAAACGTTTAAAAGAGTGAATAAGATGTACTTACTTGTTGAAAACATCCTATTTATTCAAGTTACCATATACACATGTAACAATTGTTTAATTATTATTCCACTGCAAAAGTAAAAATGCGAGGTTCTACTGCCATAATTGAGTAATAAACGTATCTATAAAAGCAGAAAAATCCAATATGTATTTCCAACAGTCTCCGTTTTTTCTGTGACTAAGTCTGTCTTAAAGAGAAAAACAAGACATCTAGAAGTTGATGTATCCGTTCATCTCGACAGCTAGTCAGATAGGTTACAGACAGACTGTACAGCGAGGTAGCATCATTTAGTCAGTAATCAACATATACACAGAGATAACAGTATTCCAATCATTGTGATAACTCTTGTTTCAGGTGTCTATAATGTCAGGTAACAATAATTACTTCACGAGTAATAAGTTACGACCACTGAACAGTATCAAAGTTATAGATCATATAGTTATAGAAGGGCATAATAATACCACTCAAGCACAATATGTATAGATTAATTTCATATTGAGTACCCGGTGATTTTGCACAACGTGATAATGCGATTAGCAAGATCATAATGTTAACGTGATTTGATTATTCTTATCCGTTTAACACTGGTATATCAAATGCAGGGAAACTCTTTGTGTCGTGTAAAATAAAAGAAAATAGGATTATCTCACATAAAACCATTTTGTAAAACAGATAGGTGAACATGCATATATTGTTGCATTAACCTTTAAAAATACATATTATTTGCATAGTAGCTGTACACTATACATTTATATTAGTCTTGTCGCACCGTGTCAGAAAGGTGAGTATTGGTTAAGAGTAGTGTGATGCTACCGTGTAATTATGTAATACTGGTGATATGATAACAACTGAACACCAACTAATGGAGCTACAAGGATATATAACATGTGCAGTTTAAACGGTGGATCAACTTTAAGTCGTATTTATTAGGTCACCACAATCTCACAACCATCAGTCAGAATACAAGACAGGTAAAGTTTAACTAAAGTAAGATATTTTAGGTATAAATTAATTTCTATTTTATTACACGTATTACCAAAGACACGTTCGATCGACAAATCGGTTTTGGTCAAAGCATTTTTGCTTTTTTTTAGTTAACAGAAAGCCAAGAGTCTACAATTACAATAAATGTTAATGAACAGATACATTTCAGAAACTGTTTTTCTATTTCTATCACCAAGGGTTAGGACTTCTATCATAATGATGTTTAGTTTCAATAATGAACACTAATAGGCAAATGTATTCAACACACACGTTAACTCTATTTTCGATTTTGCAATATTAGCATTGTGAGATCAAACCTCTACTTCTACAATCAATCAAGTGCACTTAACGAATCTGATTTGAATTCTTTCATAGATACAGGTTTGTTTTAAGTCTTATTACCTCCCCTACCAGGGATCACCCTATTAAAGTGTGTTTATACCAATAATATGTGGTCCGTAATTATAAAGAAATAATATTTACTGACGCATGTTGAAATATGTAATTGGTTGTAAACATGTCAAGCACGTTACGATATCAATATCAGCCAAAGTGAGGATTATTCAAGTGGACACTTAGACAAAATAGTTCGGCAGTATGATTCTATATACTTCTACTGTTGTTCTTGTCTTCAGAATACGAATCATTGACTGAAAACCGACCGCTTCAGCTGAGTATCCATCCGTCAAGGTCTCGTGATCCATACCTCGGAACCCCCTCATCATGTTTGAGCAAGCAGTTGTGGTGAATCCCTGTGCCGTTAATGCTTGATTTTTATTGTTTCTATTTCGCTAAGTCATGGCAAATACCATGGCCCATTAAGTCAATGCAGTTGAACACATCGGTACTATGACATTTTGGCACATTGAATCTCTCCTATATTGTCATTGGCATTTGGGTTTTTGATAGTTGCCACATTGGTAGGTATTCTGGACTGCATAGCTAAAAGCTAAACATTTGTTTAGATTCCTGAAGGACAAACTGCTGCTGTCTTTGAACTTTTACCACAAATCAATTAATGGATGGTTACAAAATGATACGCATACAAAGCATGCTACTGGCCTGCACGATATTTTATGTTTGTTTGTTTTTAGTGATACATCAATAAACACATGTAGACGTTTTTTAAAGAGGAAACCATTAATAAAAACGTCCGTTGATGAGTCTAGCATTATTTCATTACCAAAGTAAATATTGTAAATTTAAAGTAATTTAGAATTAAAACCAGGTCACGTGATCATATAGATATCATTTTGAGAATCCATTAACACGATTAATGTATATTGGTGATTGATAGTAGTCTGGAGTTAATGAGTTACTATTAATTAGTGTTTGCCTAACAAACTCAAAGCATAACAAGATTGATACATTAATGAGTTCCTAATTGCATTGACTAATAGTATTTTATCGAGAATGAATATATGATTATAATTTTTTTGTTGATTGTCTTAATATAATGAAGTGAACTTGACTTATAACATCATGAAAGATGTTTCAGTTTATTAATTCTTCTAGGTTTCGTATTTCAATGACGACACACTGACGTCACCTGTTTGGCTCGTCTAACTAGTATGTGCACCGATAGTGAATTATTTTTGCCTTTAAAATGCCATTCGAAATAGATTAATTGCTAGTATGTGATCTTTCTGGCTTAATGGAAATACCACAAATGTCTACGAGTCTCTCTTAAGGCCTACCATGCATTCCAATATATATGAATAGCGATTGGTTATGTTTTATCATTCTCTCCGCTGTTTTGCAAATCAATTTAATAAATCAGCCGTAATTGACTTCTTTCTGTTTTCTTAATGGTTGTATTCCTTTCATGAAACTATTTTCTTTAATACATTCTGTAATGTATCCGATGGTTACGGAAACTATTCTAGAGTTACTATTGAATGGCACACACGAAAACAAAAACAATCCACCAATCCCGATAAGAGGGACTAAAGTCGCATGTTCAGAATGAGCACAATAGACACGTGTTTAAAAGACCTGGCCACAGCCACGCTTATAATATTATGTCAAGGTAATAAGTAATTAAACTTTTATAAAACATGTTTTTTATTTGTCGCTCTTGTTTTGATTATTGCGTAAAAATGCATGCGGTCTGTAGAGGGTTAATCATTTAATATCCGGACGATCGATATCGTCGAAACACGATTGCACGGATATTAATGAAAACTCACACTAATACATTCACATCATTCTTTTATTCATATACAAAATTTCAACTTGGTACCAAGAAGGGTTTTCATAACATAAACGTTATAGTAAGTACAAGTTACGTCAGTCGGTCCAAGTCGACGTAAAAAAATGGCGACGTTACGCCGAAGTAACCATAGTTTGTGTTCGGTAGGATAAAATTATTTCATATTTTGTCCAATAATCAAGTTGATAACTGAGTCTTATGAAACAAAATTTTATTGCCATTGTATGTTCCAGTCAAGCGATCCTCCGGGTTATTAAATGAACAACCCTCGTATATTTACACAAGGCAACCATGAGGCATGCATTTTGGTAAACAATATTATTTTCCAATAGTGTTGACGCAGTTGACGCAAAACTAAGACTTAAGTCCAGCATAGTAATTAGCTACAATACATAACATGTATGCTAATGTTATTGTTCAGAATTACCACAAAGTTCATCGACACATGGCATCATTGAAAAGCATTCTACGATTACAATATGTGATAGTTGGCTTGCTCCTATATAAGTAATATTTAAAGCATTTATTCATAAAACTATTTTTAGCTGCTCAGCTTTATTTCGTCTTGTTGATATTTGTGTGGGGAGCGGTGGCCTAGAGGTAGGGCGCGCGCTTCGGGATCGAGAGGTCCCGGGTTCGATCCCCCTCTGGACCACTGGTCAAAATCTCTGAGCAAGACCCACAGCTCCACTCCACCATGGTGTAAAATGGTACCTGTGAGGGCAGTGTCTATTCCTGGGCGCCGCAGATCGATGTTGGCTGCCACACCACAGGAGAGAAATAGTCTCCCCATGGAGACACGAGTGTAGGTTTCCATATGTAGCCCAATGACCAGGGGAGTTAAAATGTCAAAGGGTGCTTGAGCGGCCTAACAGCTGAAAAGAGCCCTAGAAAATTGGTAACTTAACTTTTAACTTATTTGATTTTGTCCTAATGATTCCTATTCATAATCGGTGATGTTTGCGTGTCTTCGATTTGCGCAGTTTGTGCTCATAGTATGTTGTTTCCAGTTTTTCATTTTCTTTTTGGAACTTCGAATACAAATACTGGAAGTACTGTTACATAAGGAACGATCCCGTTTTGCAACAGATAATTTTTCCATGCACGTTATTATGTGTTAATAGGGGAATATTGACACATTACTCTCTCTCTCTCTCTCTCTCAAACATTGTTGCTGGTCAATTGAGTATAACTGGAGTTCGGAAGCTCGGAAGTAATTAACGATCGAATAAAGTAACATGATTGATGTCTAGCTCCATGCAATAACCTTGAAAAAAGGAAACTAAGACATTTTTTACTAATCAGACATGACAAACATCTCAAAAACTATCGAAACAGCCAATTCTTTGAGGGCTTATGTGCTTACAATTTCGTGGTGCGTTCCATGGAGCTAAATATCAGGTTGAATATACTGAAGAATGTAGCTGTTTCTGTTTCGCTTTGAATCATCTGTGCAATAACACTATTTATAACATGATTCTAGCTTTGTTAAAATCACTATAACATATGTTATGCAATATCTATTTCCTAGTTCCCAAAAAGAGACATACATTGAGCATAGGCTTCCATAATAGAGCTTTAATATCTAAGTTTCAAAGCTGTAATTTGTTTTGCATTGGCCTTCTCAAATGTGTTAAGTTCCAACTAAATTGTTAATCTTGAATATTGTCAGTTAACTAATATTGACATTTTTTTTAAAATGTTCACAATTTCAAATATTTTAGATCTACCCCATCGAGTATTCTACTACCCCAACTATCCAGCATAAGATTATTCATATAATTTATAACACTCTATACACTAAAACTACCTCATATTGAAGCGTATTGCATAGCAATATTATTTGACAGACCAAATCATGTATTTACTTATGTTTATATTTCTGTTTGTATGTTTGTACAACTTCATATTATCATACGGTTATCCTGAACATTAAAAGTTTAAAAGAGTGAGTAGCATGTACTTACTTGTTGAAAACATCCTATTTACTTTCGTAACCATATACACATGTAATAACGTTTTTTATTACTTCACACCTAATCTAAGAATGCGAGGTATTACTCCCAGTCCCATGCATGAGTTAAACATGCCTCAAAACGTAGTAATTTTATAAAGGCAGAAAAATCCAATAAATTATGTTTTTCAACAACGTCCGTTTTTTTCCTGTGACTGAATCTGTCATGAAGAGTAAAACAACACATCTAGAAGTTGATGTATCCAATCATCTCGACAGCTAGTGAGATATGTTACAGACAGGCTGTACAGCCAGGTAACATCATTCAATCAGTAATCAACATATGGGCAGAGATGATAGAATTGCAATCAGTGTAATCTCTCTTGTTTGAGGTGTATCTAATGTCAGGTAAAAATAATTACTTCACTAGCTATTCGTTACGACCACAAACCAATAGCACTATTATCAATGGTTCAAGAGAGAATTAACCACCACAGGTCAAAGTATTTTTTGATGCCGGCTGAGTTTATGCAGTGTGATTATGCAATTAGCCGGATCATGAGGTAAACGTAATTTGATAATACCAATACGTTTATAAAACTCATATGTTCTTGTTATTCTCTCAAATAGATTAGTTTGAAATAGATCGTATGACGTTTATATTATAGTTTGGTCAAGTTTTTAGAAACACCGACCCAGATATATTTTCCTTTTTTTTACTAGACAATACAACTCGGCTAAACAACGTTCATGTATATTCTACTTTTTAATACAATACCCACAGTGCACGAATCGAAATTGATCGACTACGCGTTTTTAGCCGAAACAATTTTTCTATTTGTAGTAAACAGAACGCCATAAATATACAGTTCCAAGTGTATGGTTATGAACAGATACAGTTCAGGACCTGAGTCTTCTATTTCTTTCACCACGATTAAGGACTTTGATTTATCATAATTGATGTTTAGTTGTTTCCGTAATGAAATACTGTCGGATCAAGCTTTTTGTCCACTCTACTCAACAACTGTTTATGTTCATTTCTTCAATTGTTATACTTGCGCTTAAGTCTTCTTACCCACCAGGATCACCAAAGTATCAAAAAGGTAAGAGTGTTTATATCCGATAATAAGCCGTCCTTAATTGTAAAGACATAATATTTACTGACGCATGTGGAAATATGTAATTGGTTGTAAACATGTCAAGCATACACTTAGACATACTAGTTTAACAGGTAGCTATGGTTGGTTTGATTCTATATGCTTGAAATGAATATCTAAGATTTAACAAAGACGTAATCACATAGGACGTCTACTTATGATTGATGTACATTATTTGAGGTTGTTAACAAGAAAGTTGCCACATTGCTATGTTGTCTTGACTGGGTTGCTAAAAGCTAACCAGTTACTTTAGAACCCAAAGACAATATGTTGCTTTCTTTTGACATTTCATTTGACAAGATGATCAAATAAAGGATGGGTATCAAAAAGGGTTGAAACGGTATACCGCGGTACGCGTAACACCGCGGACTGAAGCCCCACACGGTTCACGGTACAATACGATTCGGTATAAGCTTTTTTATGAGCAAAATAATCCGACAGCCGACTGATTATGTATAATCACCATGTATCACTTGTTGTAATTGTATTAAGATATGCTCCATATTGTCGAAAATTATTTAGAATAGTTAAAAAGCACATTGCTGTTATAGAAGCAACGAATTCCGTGTCTTTTAAAAATTAAAGCATTTAAGCTGCTGTTAGAGAATACTGTATCATACCGAAATATACCGAACCGTTAGAAAAATTGACGGTACGTATCATATCGTGAGGTGAGCGTACCGTTACACCCCAAGTATAAAATGATACTCATACAAACTTTGTTACTTTCATGTGCATGTATGCCGTATTTCGTTCTGGTTGTGCGTGATACATTTAAAAACAAGTGTTATATTAAATGTATTCTTCGTCAGGAAGCGATCAATTATTTAAAACGTCCGTTGATGAGTCTACTTTCATTACCAAAGTAAATATTGTAAAATTAATTCATGATATAAAAATCAGGTCACGTGATCGAATGGATATTATTTGCCGAATCCGTACCGTTCCGTTCCCTAACAGAACATGAAAAGAAACACAGCATACCTATGTACTTATAAACTTCTATCTATCCACTAAAGGACACTGATCACAACGATATAGCTAGCAGAACCAGATGTAATTACACATACGGAGTTACGACTGACTTTAAAACAACCCGAATGATGATGGACATCAAAATATGGTTATTCCAAAACCCACTGTAAACGCACAATACATGAACTGTTACGTTTTTATAAAAGCACCACCAAGCACATTCTCTGATTGAATCCCCTTCAATTGGACAAATGAACCGATTTAGCTAGAAACAAATACCATAAAAAGTTATTATATATTATACACCTTCTCATCGAATTGATATTAATCATAGTCTAGTCGTATCACTAGGAACATTTGTTCAATCACACCAATACAATTGTTAGAGTTATTGACATGAATGGTGTATAGAATATTCCTTAACAAACCCTGTACATTAATGCTGTTCTGGAAATACTAAATAGATTGAAACATTAAATCAATCTCTGAAATACTTGATAGATTGAACCAATATCCATCAATCTCTGATGATACTTATTTATAAACGTCCTCAAACACCAGCGTAATTGTCTGTCTGTGAGATACATCAAAGCTGGACAATCAGTCTTTGATAATGGTATTCAGGCTTACCAAACATGTAGCATTATCCTGACCGTGTGGCATTGTGATGCGTCGTTTTCTGATTGTTTAAAAATATACGAACACCTGCAGTATGATAGCTTCTTAATGATAATGAATATAAAGTAGAAAGAAAATATTCTATTTTACCAGAAAACTTCTTGAGCAATACCTTGTAGCTCCTATGAAGAAGTGATATTTAGAAAAGTAAATCAAATAAATAGTTAGATACAACAGATGCATTTTAAGCCGTAAAGTAAATAAGAATATCATGAATCATAGAACGTATGTGTTATTGTATTGCAGTTTATGTTGATTATCAAGGTAACATGAATGTGTTCTGTTGATGCAAATAACAAGACGTACAGTATACTAGAATACACGAATATTTACACTAGGCAATCACGGGCCATGTTTCTGTGAAGAATGGTTACCTTTGAGACTGGATAAAGACAGTATGGCATTTAATGACGCGACTTATCGTTTTACAATATGTACCTATACCACATGACATGTGTAAACATTTTCAGCCACACTTATGGTAGATTTACGATACTGACCAATAAAGTCTTTGTAAGAATGTAATTGATTTCATTTTGTCTTGCAAATAACTCATACTGAACGAAAATGGTGAAGATGAAAACATTTATTGGTCGTAACTTATGTATGTACTTTGCCGACGTTGTCCATTCATTTGTAAGATCATCTTATAAAAATTAGCTAACCAAACCTTAGAAAGCTTCTTAGTCATCGAAAATAACAAAACCCGTCTCAACATTGTGACGGTCATAGTAATAATTCATTGTATAGACACATTTTATGTTTACATACCGGGGAATTCATTTGTGAAGTCACACAAAGTGTGTTATTGGTCAGTAACCAGTTTGTTCAGCCAATATAGTACTTGTGTAGCATGGATGGCGATTAACATATGAATGATTTCTTCATACTGAAATGTGTCTATTTACCTTCAATTAGTACACTTATTATTTATCTCGGTAAATATTTTTGCTTTTCATGTTTACGTCAGTATGAAGAACCCGACCATATTATTTTCTAGTAGTGTTGACGCAGTACTAAGACTTAATCCCAGCATAGTAATTAGCCACAATACATAACATGCATGTTTTTGTTGTTGTACATAATAACCATCAAGTAACATTGACCAATGAAGTCATTGCAAAGCGGTATGCCATTCAATATGTGGAGTGGGCTTGCTCTTACATAATTCGTACGTTGTATATTTAAGCGTTATTCATAAATCTTTTTGTAGCTACCTAACCTCATCTAATATCTTCCTATTCAACTGTGTCTTGTGATTTTTTCTTGTAATCGACGATTATTTATTTTTCGCCTGTCTTCCATTTGTACAGTTTATGCTATTTTGTTTCTGTTGAGTGCTACCTTCCGTTTCTGGTTTGTTATTTTCTGTTAAATACTTGGACATTTGAATACAAATACTGTAAGAAGTGTAAAGTGTAAGGAACATATAACGATCTCTGTCAAAGCCTTTAACACAAAATTTTGCTGGTCATACAAAACGTTTATACATGTATATACGATCAATGGGTATGTTTTTTGATTACGTGGAAGACCACGGAAGTAAATTGCTATCAAATAAGCTAACATGATTGATGTAAAACTCCACGCACTAAGTTGAAAAACTGGAAACTGGTACATGTTTTACTAATCGGATATGACACATTTCTCTGAAAATTGCTATAACATTGAAGAAGCCAATTCTGCGTAAGTTAATATGCCTACAATTTCGTGGTGCTGTCCATTAAGGTAAATAGCAAAGCTTTAGATACTGAAGAATCTAGCCGTTTCTGTATCGCTTTGAATCATTTGTACAATAACAATATTCATAAATTAAAGATTTCTTAGACTTTTATAATATGAAACTTTATTAAGCATAGATTTTGTTATGTCCATAATAATGTCATGGAATGATTCCAAAGTTCCACAGCTGTAGTTTGCATTGACCAATTTATTCTCGTTAATTGCCATTTTACATTTGACATAATTATCAGTGAACTATTCTAGAAATAACATTTTAACAAATACATAATTTCAAACAATTTATATATCCCGCCAACTATTCTAGAACCCGAACTATCCAAAATAAGATTATTCACAAATTTATTACAGATGAATGTATTTGACTGACCAAATTATGTGCGTAAAAAGATCTATATACTTATATTCTGTTTGTATGTTTTAAAACCGCATAATATTATTTACGATTCGTACATAATGTAAGGTTCGTATGAGCATAAAATGTTAAAAGAGAGAGTTAGATGTACTTGTTGAAAACATCCTGTTTATTTAAGTAATCATATACACATGTTATAACCTGTTTATTATTCCACACAAAAGCTAAGTATGCGAGTCAATTCTCCTAGTCCCATGCTGTGTTAAACATGTATCAAAACGTATTTATCAAGGACTACAAAAATCCAATATGTATGTCCAACAACCTCCGTGTTTTCCTGTGACTGAGTCTGTCATGAAGAGTAAAACAACACATCTATAATTTGATGTATTTGATCATCTAGACAGCCATGAGATTGGTTGCAGACAGGCTATATAGTGAGGTAGCATCATTCAATCTCTAAACAACATATGGACAGAGATGACAGAATTGCAATCATTGTAATATATGTTGTTTCATGTGTCTATAATGTCAGTAATTGGGAATTTGTTCAACAACAACACGTATTGTGTAGAATTATTATTATATTTACGTTTCGGCCGAGGCCTTCTTCAGAATAATAATAACAAAACAACGGATGTGACGTCATGACGGTAACGTAACATGACGTCGCACAATTGCGGGAAAAACAAACAATTTAACAAATCAATAAAGTTCGAGTTCAATAATATACGGATCGGAATACATGAATTCCTATAGAAGTTTTTTTTTTTTTTTTTTTTATAATGTCAGGTAATGATAATAACATCATGCGAAAATTCGGTAAGCTCCACAAACCAATATCACTGTTATAGAGGGTTCAAGAGAGTAAACTACTCACGGGACAATTGTTAATTGATGACCGCTGAGTTTATGCAGCGTGATTATGTAATTAGCAGGATCACAAGGTAAACGTAATTTGATCATTCAAATCCGTTTATTGCTAAGGAGGGTAACTCATGCTGCTTGTTAACTTGAGTAAACTTGAAAATTGAATTATCTTGAATGAATCAGTGAGAAACAGATACTATGTAATGTCAAGGGTTTGGTGACCTGTAAAATTACATTATTTCGAGCGCGATAGCTGCGCATTACAGATACAAGCAAGTCTCTGGAAACATCGACCCAGGAAGATTGGTAATATATCATTTTGACAGGTCAATAACACTCTACTATGCTATATAACTTACGTTGACAGTAAAAAACTGTTAGATCTAAGATGTGACGATATATGTTTTCTACTTATACAGAACACACAAAAGCAATATTCGAGATTAATCGACAACGCGTTTTAGCCTAAGCAATCATTCTATTTTTAGTAAACAGAACGCCAAGAATCTATGTTTTCCATTGTATTGTTATGAACATAATCATTTCAGGAAGCGATTTTCTATTTCTATCCCCAAGTTTAAGCACTTCATAATTGATGTTTAGTTTCCATAATGAAATATTGTCGGATCAAGCTTTTTGTCCACTGTACGTACTAAACAAATGTTTTTGTTCAATTCTTCAATTGTTATACTTGCGCTTAAGTCTTCTTACCCACCTGTGATCACCAAAGTATCAAAAGTGTAAGAGTGTTTGTATCCAATAATACGCCGTCCTTAATTATAAAGCAATACTATTTGCTGATGCATGTGGAAGTATGTAATTGGTTGTAAACATGTCAAGCATATTGCTATATCAATACCAACCATGGTGAGGGTGATTCTAGTGAACACATAGACAAAATAGTTCAGCTGTTAGCTACGGATGGTTTGAGTCACATATGCTTCAAATAGTTTTCTACATTTTCATTTACAATACAGAATCATCTAAGTATTTAACACAGACGTTATCAGCCGAGAATTTGTCTGTGATCGGGTGTTTCGACAACCACGTTGTACTCATTCTTCATGTTTGGAAAATCTGTGGTGTTCACTGCTTTGATTTTGCCTATGTCACGGCCAACGGCATGGACCGTCCTTAGGACAATGCAGTTACACACCAATAATAGCTTGCGGTACATGGAATATGTGAGGCTGTAAGACAATTGCTGCATTGTTAGAATATCTGAATTGGGTAGCTAAATAGTTACTTTATAATCCTGAGGGTCAAACTGTTGCTTTCGTTGAAAATTTTACAGCATGATCAATTAAAGGATAGTTACAAAATGATACATATACATCGCTTGTTACATGCAAGTACATGTATGCGATGTTTCATTTTTGTTTGAGTGATGCATGGATAAACAATGTGTTACATTTGAATATAGAGGAAAATATTAATTATTGCAAACTCTCGTTGATGAGTCTATTATCCTTTTATTACCAAAGTAAACATTGTAAAAGTAATTCAAGATAAAAACCAGGTCACGTGATCGTGTGGATATCATTTTACGAACCCATTAACATGATTAATGTACATGTATGTCAGTAATTGCGAGTAGTCGGGAGCTCTGAGTTGATGAGCTACAATTAATTAGTGGCAGCCTAACGAACATTGAAACCTTAATGGGTACATTATTACAAGGCATTCATCGCAAATACCTTAATCGAATGCATGATTATGGCGTTTGTCTAAAGATATAATAAAGTACTTGAAATATATACCATCAGAGATGTTTCCAACTTTAAGTTGTATTTACTGACTGGAGGTCGATGGGGATAAACTTCATTTGCCAAACTTAACAGATTGATTTTCTTAATAGGAAGAAAACCGATAACTTAAACTATTTGCTAGATTATTTTAGTAAAAACAATTTCTGCCGACCAAATCAATCACTCTAACCCTTTCGATGATTCGCGTATTTCATGGGCTTATTTCCCTCCCAATTCACAATATTTATGCACTAGACTCCAGACAGGGTAACCGGTACTAGCCACACGGTTTTTCCCATTAAGCTATCGGATGGTCAAATGAGAACAGACCACTACATGGGTTTGAACCTTTAAATTCCCAATCAAAACCTGAAAACATAACACAGCATACCAATGTACATACATATACACGCAATGAGTCAGACACTGAGACACATCTCAACACCATTGCTTGCTGATTATGTTACTGTGTAACTATTGACTGTAAAATTACCCAAAATATTGATGGACGTCAAAATATTATGGTTATGCCAAAACAACTGTAAATGTTACAGAACATAAACTGCTATATACTATGACTTAAGACTATGACTAAATTAGGACAAAAGAGCCGAAGTGACGGGAAGAAACTGCACATGAATATGCACTGTCTTATCAAACTGGTACAAATAACAGTGTAGTCACATAACTTAAAACATTCATTCAATCACACAAATACAATTGTTAACGTAATTGACACATATGGCGTGTAGAATATCCCTGAAAATTAGATAAGTCACAGAAATACTTGATATTATATTGAAACAATATCCACCAATCTCTGATAATACATATTTATAAAAGCCCTCAAACTACAGCGTAATGTGCTGTTCTATGGGATACGTTAAAGCTGGATAAACGGTCTTTGATAATGGTTGGTATTCAAGATTGCCCTAATCGTAAAGCATTGTGATGTGTCGTTGTCTGGTTGTATAGGAACATACACCAACAGTATCATAGCTTCATAATTATGATGAATATAAACTATTAAGAAAAATGTTCGATTTTACAAGAAAGCTTCTTTAGCAATACCTGTTAGTTCCGACGAATTAGTGCTATGTAGAAAATTAATGTAAATCAAATTAAATAGTAAAATACGACAGATGCATTTGAAGTCGTTAAGTAAATAAGCAATCAGGAAACATGACACATATTTGTTTGTTTGGCGGTTTGTGTTGATTAATTTATCAAGGTAAATGTATTTGTTCTGTTGATGCAAATAACAAGACGTACAGTATTCTAGAATACACGAATAATTACACTAGGCTATCACGAGACATGTTTTTTTGTTTATTTCTTAGGCTGCGTTTCATTCGATCTTATGTAATAACCGCTTTTCTAAAATTTCTTTGTGGAATTTGGTCATCCTGCATTTTTTCGGAGGGAACTTGGGTTTTAGATTGTTTCTTTGGCTTATGAGTGGGAATTGCTCAGTGTAGTTGTGTTATGGTGTTTCTGATTTCTGTACTCGGCTAGTTAGGTTTCCTCATACTTTTTGATAACGAAATTTTGGCATTTAATGACCCGACCGTAGGCTAAACGATATCTGGTCAAATTACGTGCTATGTGTAGTCATTGTCAGCCACATCCCAATGGTAGATTTAACTAATCTGACCAACAACAGAGTCCTTGGAGAATCTAATTAAATGTATTCCTAGAAAATAACTCTTGCTAAAAACACGCTACTCGGTGCAAAAATGCAATCATTGATTGACCGTAAAAAGTTTATACATGTATACATGATCGACTTTGTCCAATCATTCGTTTGAACATTCTAAATAAAAGCATCTAACCTGTTAAGAAAGTCCCTTTGTCAACCAAATTCACTGTAGCTAAATAACAAAACCCATCTCGATATTGTGACGATAATTCATTGTATTTACGTTCAATTAGAACACACAAAGCGTATCTCGGAAAATACTGTATTCTTCACATATCTACACCAGAACACATTGAGTTCAACAAGTAGGTAATTACAAGTAGGTTTGATGCAAAACTTAGACTGTGAGTCCAGTAAGATAATTAGCTACAATCAATAACAGGCTTAAACCTGTTGATGTTATTGTTCAGGATTATTGTCAAGCCACATCGACCCAGAAAGTCAATTCAAAACAGAAAACTACTAACAATATAATATAACGTGAGTATTATCCTACAAAATACAGAAGTGGTATATTTTAAGGTTTGATAAAATACGTAAAGCTGTGTGAAACTCTTCAGCTTCATTTCATCTCCTTTCCTGTCAAAATTTGGATTTATGATTTGTTCTTATAATCGGTGATTTTTCATTTTGGTGTGTCTTCTATTTGTACAGCTTTTGCTCTGTTGTGTTAAGTGATACTTGCCCTTCCCGGTTTGAAATTTGAATACAATTACTGAATAGGCTGTATTATTAGGAACTGGTCCATTTTGGACCTGAGAATTAATCCATGTATACTATTAGATGCTATCAGTGCAATATTGATACATACTATCTCTCAAAATGGTTGCTGGTCAATTGAGTATCATTTGAGGTAAATAGTAAAACCGCGTAAGGAAATAAATTACGATCGTCGAAAGTAACATGATTGATGTCAAGCTCCATGCACTAAGCCGGGAAACAGGAAACTAAGACATGTTTTACTAATCCGATATGACAAAACATCTCCGAAAAGATCGAAAAAGCCAATTATGTGATAGATTTTATGGATACAATTTCATGGTGGAAATCGGACAGGGAATGCAGCACTCAACCTAACGAGCCGACCACAAAAAACAAGCAACACCTCAACACAACTGCACTGAGTTAAGTTTTAAAAAATTACCAATTTTTAGGGCTCTTTTCGGCTGTTAAGCCGTTCAAGCACCCTTTGATATAGACATGGCCAGTCATCCGAAACACCATTCAAATCAAAACCATCTAACATGTTAAAAGATACTTTTATCAACCAATATCACTGTAGCAAGTGGTCAAGGCCGTCTTAAATTGTGAAGCTAATTCATAGTATTACGTTCATTAGTACACACAATATTTTTCTTGTAAGATACTATCTTCTATGTATTCGTAATATCACTGGCCAGCAGTTTTGCTGCCGAACTAAGACCGTACGTCCAGTATGATAATTAGTTGAATACATAACATGCTATAACCTGACGAGGTTGTTGTTTGGTCAGGTCAAAGCGACTTATGAAATCATTGGAAAAGCAGCATATCACTTAAATCGTTAATGCATAGAAGTGTTTTATATCGTCTCATTCATACGTCAATATTCTCATAACATTTGTCTTGTAATCGGTTATTGTTCTTCATGCTTGAATGTTTGTTCATGTTTGCTATGTTCTGTTTTTAAACATTGACATTTAACATAAGGAACCTACCGGTTTTGGAAAGGATAAATTAGTTATTATGGAAATATTGCCACAATACATCTCTCAACATCATAAACAGAAACAATGCTGATCGGAGATCGAACCAAATTGACTATATTTTGAAGCAACAAGGAAGACACAAAGCTCGGAAGTAAATTGTGAGCAGAGAAAATAGTATAATTGATGTTAAGCCCCACGTAAAAAAGAAATAAAGACATATTTACTACTTGCAAACGACAAACATCTCAGGAAACTGCCATAATAGTGAAGTAGCCAATTCTGTGATCGCTAATATGCTAACAATTTTGTGCTGCGTTCCATTAAGTTGAATAACATGTTTTAAATACTGAAGAAGCTAGCCGTTTCTGTATCGTTTTGAATTATTTGTGAATGAAGAATATTTATAAAAAGTTAGCTAAAACGTCCTGATACATAACTGATACATGTACATTAAGCATACATTTTGTTCAGTCCATAATATTATCATGCAATGACAACTTTTATAATTAAGCCTTAAGTTCCAAAGATGTTGTTTTAATTGACCTATTCATTAATTTTTAATAAAAATTTTAATCTTAAAAAATGTTAGTAAAATACTATTGAAATAAAATAAATAAATACATAATTTCAAACATTTTATATATCCTATGTATGTACGTTAATAGATGCTATAAACTTACGTTTATATTTTTGTTTGTATGTTTGTACAACTTCATATATAGATAATGTACGGTTGTTAAGAACATAAAACGTAAGCAGAGTGAGTAACATGTACTTACTTGTTGAAAACATCCTGTTCATTTAAGTATCAATATACACATGTTATAATTGTTTAATTATTCCACACCAAAGCTAAGAATGCGAGGTACTACAGTACTGCCATGCTTGAGTAAAAACATGCCATAAAACGTATTTATAAAGGCAGACAAAAATCCAATAATGTATTTCCATCAACCTCGGATTATTTCCTATGACTGAGTCTCTCATGAAGAATAAAACAACACATCTAGGAGTTGGTGATCATCAAGGTAAAATGTAGGTGTTCTGCTAGTAAGATACGTTACAGACATGCTGTACAGTGAAGTAGCATCGTTTAATCAGTAATCAACATATGAACAAAGATGAAAGAATCTTGTTTCAGGGGCCTTATTCACCAACGCTGTAAGTCTAAATAGCAGGCTTAGACTTAAAATTGTCATTATTTATAAGTACTGCCATTTCTTTAAAATTAGTTTAAACCATGTGAAATTATATCTGACTATTTGTTGTTACCCACTGAATATGTATACACATTTATATCAAAGTCGGTACATTTATAACAACATGAGAGCGAACAGAACATTTGATAATGTTAAGTCTAAGTCTATGTTTTAGACTTACAGCGTTGGTGAATAAGGCCCCGGGTGTCTATAATGTCAGTGGCCTTATTCACCAATGTTGTAAGTCTAAAACATAGACTTAGACTTAACATTGTCAAATGTTCTATTCGCTCTCATGTTGTTATAAATGTACCGATTTTGATATAAATTGATAATGCATGTTCAGTGGGTGACAACAAATAATCAGATACAATTTCACACAGTTAAATCTAATTTCAAAGAAATGCCAGTGATTATAAATAATGACATTAATAAGTCTAAGTCTGCTTTTAGACTTACAACGTTGGTATATAAGGCAATTCGTTATGACCACAAATCAATATTGCTGTTATAAAGGTTTCAATGGAGAGTTTACTAACCACGAAACAACTTTATGCATGCTGTGTTTATGCAGCTTGATTATGTAATTAACAGGATCACGTAGTAAACGTAATTTGATCATTCCAATCCGTTTATCACCAAGGAGAGTAACTCATTCTGCTTGTAAACTTGAAAATTGAATTATCTCTAGTTAATCAGTTTGGAACCGATAGTATGACGTGTATTGTAGTGTATGTTGACAAATTACGTTATAACAAGCGGTGTAGCTACGTATTACATATACTAGTAATTCGTTAGAAACATCGACCATTTAAGATTTGTCATAATATTATTTAAACAGGCCAATGAAACTCTATGCTATATAACGGAAGTTCACATTTAGAGCTAAAATGAAATGATATATGTATTCTACTTATTAAAACAATGCATACTAGAATAATATTCGAAATTGAACAACCATGCGTTTTAGCCAAAATAATGTTTTTATTGTTAATGAAATCTACTGTATTAATTATATTGTTAATAGCAGATACTGTTTTGGAACTTTTTCTTCTATATCTTTCACCAGGGTTAAGGACTTTATTTTTTCACAATTGATGTTTAGTTTAGTTTCTATTATGAACCATTATAACATACATCCAACTTTTTAAACCTAACATTGTCAGATCCAGCTTCTTATGAAATCATTCAACTCTACTTAACAAATGTTATTTGAAGCCTTCAATTAATAAACCCTTGTTTAGAAAGCCTTGTTACGAACCGAAATCAACCTAGTATGCTCCAAACAAGCGTGTTTATATCCAAAAATAAGTCGTTCTTAATTAAAAAGAAATACTATTTACTGACGCATGTGGAAATATGTAATGGGTTGTAAACATGTCAAGCATGTTACTATATCAATATCAACCATAGAGAGGGTATTCACTCAGACAAAAATAGTAAAGCTGGTTAATGGATGGTTTGATTTCGTACGCTTCAATACGAACCACTTGCTGAATCCTAACATCATCAGTCGAGTTTCCATTGGAGCTATAGCGGTATACCGCGGTGTACGAAATACTGCGGACGTCACTGCCACACGGTTCACGATACAAGACTTCTAAATTTCGGTACGGTTCGGTATAAGCTTCAGACAACGAAAACTCCTGACAGTCTTCTGATTATGTATAATTACCGTGAATCACTTGTTTTAATTGTATTGAGATATGCTTCATACTGTCTAAATTCACTTAAAATAGTTGATAGGCACATAATAATTGCTGTTATAGAAGCAACACATTCATTATTACTTAAAAATGAAGAATTTAATCAGCTGTTAGAAAATAATGTATCGTACCGAAATATACCGAACCGTTAGAAAAATTGACGGTACGTATCATATCGTGAGGTGAGCGTACCGTTACACCCCTAGTTTCCATCTGTCAAGGTCTCGTGCTACTTACCTCAAAATTCCCTCATCCTATTTGATTAGTTACTGTGCCGTTTATGATTGATTTCTGGTCGTTTTATTTCGTCATAGTCTGGGAAAATATCATGGACCGTCATTAAGACAATAAAGGTTAACGCATAGGAAATGTGTGTTGCATTGCAGCTCAGCTATTTTGCAATGTCGGGTTCTTTAACAGTTTCCACATTGTTAGACTGTCTTAAGATTAAAGCTTAACAGTTATTTTAGAACCATGAGTGACAAACTATTGCTTGTTTTCAAGGTATGTACCAATAATAGTCCCTTACAAAGCTTGTGACTAACCTTGACGTGATGATTAATAATTCGTTGGAACTTTCAAGTTATAAACGCGTGTTAACACATTCTATAGAAGAATTTATTAATTATTTAATCGTTCTTTGATGAGTCTAAAATGATCCATTTACCAAGTAAATATCGTAAAAGATACAAACCAGGTCACCTGATCGTATGGATGTTATTATACGAATCCATTAGCATGATTAATGTACTAGTATGTCGGTAATTGATAGTAGTCCGGAGTTAATGAGCTCCAATTAATAAGTGTTTGCCTAACGAACTCAAAGCATAACATGATTAAAACATTCACAAGAGTATTATTGCATTAACTTGATCTCCTAGACGGAATATATGATATGTATATTGTCTTAAAGGGACTGTGTCACGTTTCAGCGTATAGCAAAAATCTAATAAAATTGTTAAATATTCACTATATTTTGGCATAGATGCCTGTATATCCAATAAACAAGAAACTCATTAATACGGTATAGAATTTTAAACTACTCTCATTTAAATTGCCTGACATTTACTCGCATGTGATGAAAACGAATTTAAAAACAAACCAAATACTTCATAGACATTTAGACTGAAGTTTGTTTATGTTGCAGACCGACCTAGTTAATGATATTACTAAAAATCATGTTTAAAGGAAAAATACGCTGTGTTTAAAAGGAAAAACACACTTGTGTGTGCGATGTTCCAAGTGGTTAAAATCGAATATTTGCCATAAATATTTCTTAAAACAACAGTCAACAATGTTCTATTATATAAATACTTAATTTGGTAAGACCGTTATACTTTTTTTAAACAAATCGCTCCATCTGTGAGTCAGGCCCTTTAAAATAATGATTCACTTTGTATATTTCTTCCAGCATAACAAGAGATGTTTCCATGCAATGTTGGGCTTATACTGATTTATTTCAAGTGAATAAGGCAAGTCGAAGTTCTATATAAAACAATTTTATTTGTCGTTTTTCTAAACTCCATATTTGTTTTATACTGGCCGTAGGGGCAAAACAGCACAAGGAGGATAAGATAGGTAGGTATACTAGTTTTACAACCCTGTGTAAACACAGGGAAAATAAAGTTGCTAACACGACTATATTGTACGATGCTTTAAACACGTACAGATACTTGCGCGGAATTTGTCTAAAATACTGTAACAGTTGTTTAATGCAATACTATAAAACGAACTGTCGTTCTTATCTACATTGTCCGAAACTCCAATCGAGGTCCTGATGTTTTCTGTGATGCTGGCCTATACTGTGAACAATTCGTAACTGTGTCAACATTACAACTAGAAGTTGTATGTCACGTTTTAATTCACTTGCAGCAAGCATGTCCGAATTTGCAAACATTTGATAAAAGCACGAAGCGTGATAATTATGAACTTCGCAACATGTGTAAAGCAGCAACGTTTACGTTAGGCACTTGTAGAACAAAGCAGCAAACCCAATATGAGATGTATCTATTATTTAATTACGTGGACGCGGCTATACGTTAACAATTCAGGGTAAAACACCACGTCAGACATCGTGCTATCCAATGACGTTTTATTGTCATAATAGGGCATTCAAATACACAAAATACCTTGTCAGTTGGTCATTTCATAACTCGCTGTGTGAAGTTTATAGTGGCTGGTTTATATGTCATATCATAAAATATCCAGTGATCTAATATGTTCGTATGGAACATCATTTTATAATAACGTTTTCAATTCCGAACATGTTGTTGAAAATATCAGTGAATACACGCTGACGGAAACTAAACAAACGTTAATGGACCTATTCATTCAAACGGAAAATAATATCAATTAATGGCAAACAAGATACAGTTACTTTAATTGAAGTGTTAGAATTTCTGACAATGATGTTGAAGTAAAGCAGCCTAACATATCATTCATTAGTCAAGTTCTCGTTTTTTATCCAAATAATAAATTGTCGCATTGTATGAATGTTTAATGGACAGTGTTCATTAGTTTACTTTGGTTGACAACGTTTTCAGAAAGCACGACTAATTCAATAAATCTTCTTTAAAGAAAATATTAGTACGTGTTGTTTTATTGAATTTACTACATTATAAATATTCTTGTAGTTCCATGCAACTGAAGTCATAAAGCACCTTGTAAACAGCATTATATTTATAACTGTATCGCAGTAATGGGACCTGTGTCACATAAAGTAAACAGGTCAATCAGGAATAAAAACATGCATTCAAATTAGCCAAGACTTAATTATTACTGGCGAATTCGGTAAAAAAGAAAGATAAAACAAACATCTACCTTAAACTATGTATTGGTCAGTGATTTCTGTTTATATTATAATTGCAGATTATCGCGTTAGAGTTATACACCATGAATTTGGTATGTTGTCAAATCAGCTTAATAAATAAAAATCCTTATGTAATTTGTCTCTTGACGACATTCCCGCACAATGTAGCGTAATGCATACACCGATAGTATATTATGACGAAATACGTCTAAGACATCAGCGTTCCATTTCAAGTTGGCAAACCAATGCCATCAAAATATCGTAGTCAAGTCATTAACAAATTATGTTTTGGTTTCCTTCCCTGTCCGATGTTGTAGTATCGTTTTTATCTCTACATACGTTTCTGATATTATATAATGACGCATTCCACATGATTGTCATGATAAAAACGCATTCAAATCTTTCAATTAAGCACTTCATACACTATGAATTGACATATTACACTCAGACAGAACGCAATCTGTATCAATCATTGTTTCCTGAAATATTGCGTTAATGCGCAATTAAGAGCTCAAAATAACACTTCAACACAGTTCAATTTAAAAGTTGTTACTCTTTACATGTCATTCATATATGTCGGTCATTTTCGCAGGTGTAAGTTTCAGTATAGCAATACCACGTGATATTAATATCACTGAAGGCTACAAATCCAAGCACATTGCCTAACAAGTAACTAAAATCGAGAATCAACTTACCATCTGAAAGATTAAATTTCAGTTGTCTAAAAACTGAAAGTCCCAGGTTCAGGTGTAAAAAAGACTTGATAGTCCAGTTTTATCTATAACAAATATCGTCAAAGATATTAGTACGAATCCACCCGAATACTAGTCTACCAGAAAGTTAGCAGAAATGGTTAAATAATCAAATCCCACCAAATGTATGAAGTTATCTTTCCTAATAAGTTTCTCATTACATTTGCAGTCTTCCGGCGAATTTACAGTGCAAACTTGTAGTTTACAAGTTCAAACTAATCACAGCTCAAAAGGAATTATTTTTCCGCGTAAAAATGCTTTGTCAGTGGAAATATGGATCAGCTATAATTTACTGTGATACAGGTATTACATATGAATCATAAAAGTGTTTCATTAGTTCTGCTGTATAATTCTGTTATAATTTTCTAAGAAAGTTAATTAAATTAATTAGCACGTGTCTTCCAATTAATCTGTTGAATAATCATAGTCTATAATAAGTTCTACGTATGTTTGAATGATAAGGTCGTTAGTACCACAGGTGACTGTATCGTTGAAAACAAAAATAAATATATATATATTTATTTCATGCTTACCGGTGGTTTACGGCGAAATAACGGTGGATTATTCCCCGATAATTTCACTGTTCATAATTTTACAGTTCATCATTTCACGGAAACGGACTATTTTTTTTAAAACAAATTTCCCCGCCGCCAAAAATAAAATAATAAGCATTTTCACTTGCTCTCTTAATCTTTAACAAATAACAGAACATTATACGTACATAAATGTAAACCAAATGGGCGAAATTGAAGCCATTGCAGAAGAACTATTTGATTGCAACTCGACGCGTGCATGGCGGGAAAACGACGTCACGCATAACGTTTGAGGTATATAGTGGAGTAATCCATCATTTAAGCTATTTGAAGCATGAAATAAATAGAATATTAGTATTTTACCGTGTATGATCGGCTGATAATTCACCTCGTGAGCAGCTGACTTATATTTTCACTCGTGGCTACGCCACTCGTGAAAATATTACATCCGCTGCTCACTCGGTGAATTATCAGCCGATCATACACGGAAAAATACAAATATCCTCTATATATTTTGTTTTTGAAAATTTATATTTTTCTATAAAGGTTTATTTGTTTTAAATGAACCAGAATTTCAACCAGTCCAAAACAAAAAATGACTATCAATAGTTGCATAAACTAATTTATTCATATACAACAATGCTTGAACTACTTACATGCCAAACCTCATCAAAATTGATCCAATAGTTAAAAAGTTATACTTTAAAAGGTAGATACTGTTCACAGCCGATTCATATGGTGCAACCAACACAATTATGTACGGCCGTCCCCCACAACGTGTTACACCAGCGACAGTTAAAGTAAACCTTTAAGCCATGGATTTTATTATATGAAGTTAATTTTAGGCTTACATTCATCTTATAACATTGTTTGTGTAAACACATGGCAATTTATAGATAGTTGGTATGCATAAAGCAGTGTTTTTATGAAAAACAAAGTGCACCTCTTGAACCGGCTCGTGGATTTCTGTACAAATGGACCTTGAAAGAAAAATACAAATTTTCAAAACAAAAAATTCATTTTGTTTTTCGTTTTCAACGATACAGTTACCTGTGGTTAGTACTGTTACATATTTATAACAAAATCAGAACCTCAAGGTGCTTTTTATGAACAGTTGTTTTCTTGTTTTCTATTATTGTCGATTTTGTACATACTAGCTTCTCATTCTAAGCCGGCGAATTGTTTTTGCACCATCTTCGCGAGGAGGGTGAACAATCCAATTACGGAAAATGAACTCATCAAAAAGTTTATCACAGTGGATCATTCTTTATATATGTCACCAAAAGCCGCATATTTGTCCAAATTTGCAAATAGAATTTGTCTTTATAAACATACATGCAACTGAGGAGTCAATAATATATTGATAGTTGTTTAGTACATTGTATAATAATATCTTAAAAGTCCTAGACTTTGCATCTACGTTTTAGGATACATGATATCTCAAAAAGTATAACACGGAAACAGCCCATCAATAATTATTCATAGAGTCTACTAGTACTACATGTATTTGCATCAGAAAAATGTGGCTTACCAATAACAGATGCATTTTAACGACAAAGCAGAAACAAATAGCCCTGAAACGCACTATTTTAATATAGCTTATTCATGCTGAAGTTCATGGTTAAGTAGACGCCCGTCTACTGGATTAAGGAGAGCCCCATTTCAAAGTGTGGTAAGGTCTTGAAGAAAGTATGTTATTTCTGCGACCTTTATGGTAAGGTCTTGAAGAAAGTATGTTATTTCTTCGACCTTTGTAACTCATATGATGATAGTAACTTTATGTCATCTGTGAGTCACCCCCTTTTAAAGAAAGTATCACTATTCCTTTAATAGTTAAGGACATGTGGTAATGGTACTTGGCGTTATCCTTGTCCTTGTTGAGGTTGGCATTCAGTTAATACCCCTACAGACAATCGAATCGTTGTTCACCACTATTTTATTGTAGCAAAGTATTTCTATATACCATGTCTCCTAAGTTTTATCTTGCATTTCGCTTCGGCAATATGATACTGATGGGAAATTAAATATCTTTGATAAAAATTGTATATTTTATGTACATTATATATTGTCAGGACTGTACAGCACTTTTGATCGTGTGTACTGTATACATGAAAAAAGGCTATATAAATATGGTATAATAATAATAAATCAGTATTGTTTATGGACTAGCTGCTAATAGTAAACATCGTTGTTACCATTACTAAAATTTAAAATCTTCATATCTTACACAATTGTTGAATAGTTTTCTGTTCGACGATATCAAATTGTGGGGTTAGTGGTCAATATTGTGCATCCGGAGACGTCAAATGCGTGCACCGGAGACGTAAGTATTCTCCTCAGGATAGTAAAGTTGTTACAGTATGTACAAAGCAATGTGCTAATTTAACAGGTTTGCTTGAAATTGCCTATACAAAGCGATGTTCTAATGAAATAGATTTTATATTATTTACTGAATAATGCTACTCCCTATCTTTTATCTCCGTTCACGCAAAACAAAACTAACATTCAAAAGGTGTTTGTAATATATTTTGACCCGTATGTAACGTTAGTTCGCCGTGATTAACTTGATACGTAAATGTGTTTTGCTTTTCATCGAGTTTGACGGCCTAAACAAGCGTATATTAGAAATGTGTTTCACAAAGTCCTTAACAATGCGCAGTCAAAAATGTAAGTAGGAATAATACCAATGGTCTCTAGTTCAACAATCAATATTCCAACTATGGAATTCGACTTCTCTTCATATAACTCTAGCGCGGTATTGGGACCTGTACCACCTAATGTAAACAGGCAAATCAGGTATAACAACATAAGGATATTGGAAAAGGGATTATCTTTTCAATGTGTATTGCTTGGCTATTTTAACTTGAGCCTAACCTTTATGCAAGAATATATTACGAGGTTCTTGCTTTGAATACATCAATTTCCGCAAGCAAATCGTGCAATATCGGGATTTCAGATTTGTGTTTGTATTACATCTCGAGCTTCTTCGTGCTACTCCCCGATTAAGGAAACATACACTCGGTGTTGTAAACGTAGACAATATATCGACTGTTAAATTATGCTAATCAATAGGTCAGGCTCATGTCAATGTGGCCAAGCTATACCGTTATTTTAATTTACTTGGTGAATAGAAGTAAGCAGGTAAAATAAACTTCTGCTCTCCCTAAATCGATGTAATGGTCAGTGATTGCTGTTTATATTGACATTGCAAAATATCGCGTTAGAGTTATACCTTGTAATATTGTTCTACCCCTACAAAAGTTAACAATATTACACACATACCACACGCTTTATGATAATAGCGCAACCCCTGGGTTTTGATGGATATGTAGACTTATAGAGACTACCTAATGTCGATACTAGAATATATCATTTCCCAAACACTGAGTATTTTTACCATCTACTCTCACACATATCGCTGGCTTAGAATGAGGATGTCGTAACTACAAAATCAACAGTTTTAGAAAACAAGCAACACTGTCTGACAATCACTCCTTACTTATGGTAAAACAAGCTTTTTCAAATTCAGTTTGGTCAACATGACAAGTTCCAATTTTCATGAAATTTTTTCTCAAAAGAAGCGCCTTAAGGTAAGGATTTCAAAATACATTAGTCTTACACTCCCCCCCCCCCTCCTTTCATTATTTGTATCTTGCGGAGATGCTGGATAAAATACTTGTTTATTAGGTCACTGTGTTGTTTGGTCACTATAAGATACGTTTTAAGCATACTTATTTTCGCTCTCGTTTTGCCCATTATTGTAAACTAGGTCAAGTCCGAAAATGCCTCTTTAACATGTATTAACGTTATGTCACTGTCCTTGATGTTTTTAACTAGGTCAGGGGGTGGTTGTGCCTCAATAAGTCGCCGTTTTGGCATGGGTTTGTGTGGTTGGTTCGCCGTGCTGTGGGGCATTTGGGACCTTGGTCGTGTGTTGGCTTCGTTTCATTCGGCCTTGACCGCTATAATATAATTTCCTTGTGAATGTGGGTCATCTTGCATTATATCGGTGGGGACTTTGGTTGTTTCTTTGGCTTATGTGTGGGCATTGCTCATTGTAGTTGCTAGGAATATGTAATATTATTTCCCGCCCCGTTCCTACCTTGCCTACATTTTAACTAGGTCAGGTCGTAGTTGTGCCGCTTTAGGTTGCATGACGTTAGGTCACTGTCCTTAGTGTCACGCCCCTGGGTTGTTGTGCTCAATTGGTCGCCGGTTTGGCATGGATTTCTGTGGGTGCTGCTCAGGGTAGTTGTGTCGTTCTGATTTCTGTGATCGGTTGGTTGGATTGAGTGCCTCCTTCCCTGTCGGATTTTATCATACCTTTTTGAAAAGTGAGCTTTGCTTTCTGGTCAGTGTAAGCGTTAAAAATATACTTGATAAGATTGCGAGCTAAATATAGGTCCAATTGCGCATTCCGCGGGATGACTTCGGACTTTATCGCCTAATCTTTATCCGAGACAGTGTTTATAATGTTGCATGATGACTTAGCACTTTATTGGAGGAAGCTTGGTAAATATATCGAGACAGCGATTGTAGTATGTTACGTAAGCTAGGTTACCATCCGGTCAGTGATAAACGCTCAACGTTTAAATGCCGCGAGTAGTATAGGCAGTAGAGGTAATAATGTATTAAATAGAAGCTATAACATACATAAGGCGTTGGGGTGGCATACGCCCTCATATGCTTTGTGACTGGAAAAATATTTTTCTGATGACAGGAACAATCCCTGTTCTTCCAGTGCCATCGGCGCTTTGATTTTATAAGGTACGATCTCCTTATTCATAATCCAGCAATATGTGTACATTTTTTTAATTGCACTTGTGAGGGCTCTGGGCAGTCCTGTGTATTGTTGATCGTACTATTGTTGTACAATGTCAAGACTGACGAAATAAATTCAGACCCCTTTCGTGTTGTATATATAGACTGATAGGGGCGACCTATATAAATGATAACTAGTCGAAATGTTGTAATAAATAAGTTGACATAGGCTGATAATTGATAAACATATTGCACGCTACGTCACATCACATTTCTATAGAAATTAACACAGTTCTCATAAATTGAAGAATAATTATAACTTAATATACCGGTTAACCTCAATAACAGTAAATATTAATATCAACGTAAACAATGTATATTCAAAGTATAAAGAAATCAACAGTTACTTACTTGCTGCAACTATTACACGAATCCGGTTTCATTTAGTTCCGTGCAAGTATTTTAACTTATTATACGTACTGTGGGATTGTATTTCGTTATGGTGATCAATGTAATTATTTCCAATATAATTATAACATTACTTGTACAAGATGCAGTCCTTTCAAAATCAAATGAGAACGATTTGTAAATATACTATCGTCCGGTAGGTAAAATTTATTTATCTAGGTTTAGCTGGGTATACTTGGGTTAACGGTATTCTCCGCTTTTCTTTCGAATTGGATAGTTCCCTCATTAGTACGTATTACTTATTGAATTGACTATAATCCCTTCCAATATCGCTTTAGTCATAAAAATACTCGTTAATAATAATCTTTCTGTTCAAAGACCAATTGTAACATTATTTTAAAAGTACATTTTCGCTTTTTGGGTGTTCTATATATATACGTAGAGTCAGGTGTTTTGAAGATTCTGAAGGTAAAAATGCCTCAACTTTAATCCACATAATACACTTGCTGCACATAAGCAATATCAATCAATGTTTATTTGCACGAGTTGCGTAAAATTCATCAGGTATAAGAACCACGTAGTCTTAGAACAATCCAATGAAATAGACTAAGTATATGAATTATGTATCTTCGCTTCAAAACACTTCATTACACGTAAAGTGCGGATGACTTAGTTTTATAATAAAAGTATTGGCCAGGCACCAAACACTTGTTGCAGTGTGAAACATGTGTTTCTTAGTTGTGTTTGTTTTTCTTGTTGTATTCACCGTCTCCTAACGTATTCGCTGTTAGTCATGTACAGCAGCATTATACATGAATATTGTTCCCAGATAGTATTGAGATTTCCATGGAGCAACTATTTTATATAAAAAAAACAAATATATATTCATGAAAAGAAGTAAAGACACTACTTTGCTTCTTCTGTCTGTTCGGATCGTGGTTCAGCACAAAGCCAAAGTATTTTGGAAACATGGAAAAGTCAAGTTGGAAAAACAATAAAAAAATGCAACTCCCTACTCTATCTTCTGGTAAGAATAAAGCCCTTCCTTGACTTGAATGCTCGCAAACTGTTTTATAATGCATATATTTTACCTCACTTAGATTACTGTAACACAATATGGGGAAACTGTTGCACCAAATTACAAGATGATTTGATAAAATTTCAAAAGAGGGCAGTTAGAATAATTTTAGACAAACCATATGATACACCTTCCTATGATCTCTTCAAGCAACTTAAATGGATGACATTTCCAGAACGTGTTGATTACAAACAAGTTATGACAATTTACAAATCTCTAGATATTAACAATCCAAAATGTCCCACATATATCTCGAATAAATTTAAATATGTTAAAGATTCAGGCCTTAGGTCTTCCAGCCAAAACCAAAAAAGGAATTCTTTCGAAAGTCATTAAATTATTCTGGACCAAGACTCTGGGAAAATATACCTTTCAATATAAGAACTGCAAACACTCTAGAGCAATTCAAAAGAATGTACATAAGATGGAAGTTTCCAGATTGGAACTACCAATAGAATCTTTTAGAATCATTGTAAATATTATACTTAATATCAAGTTACCTGTACACTGTATATATATAAATCATGTATTTTGTCTTGTTACCATAGCGTTTATTTTAATAATTAAGCTATGGATTTATACAACATTATCTTTTCTCATCTCTCATGTCTAATTATTATGTTTTATTTACTGCATTTCATTTGTTAAGTTAACTGTGTATGTTTGTTTTATATTTATGTTGAGGTCCGCATGGAAGATTGTGTTTTTATGCAAATGTGTTAACCTCGTAAAATAAAGTCATTATTATATTATTATTATTTTATTTTGTAACACATTAGTGACATACATTGTTTTAGGCATTTACATACTGAAATAACCGTACCATAAATTGAGTTGAATAATATATGTTTAAAGAAGCCTTAATGTACAGTACTCTTTTTAAAGAATTAGTTTTCCTTACATCACCGAGCATAGGTTCTTCATCAATCCAGAAATAAAATCAAACTAAAACTGAGGTGGGGGGCTGAAATAAACACTGCATAAATTGTTAACATGTCCAATCAAAACATAATTTTACCTGGTCTGTAGCCAGATGGAAACTATAACTTTCTCGAAAAACATGCCATGAAGGTAGCCAATGTCATGGAAAGTATATATTATTTGGTTCATATATCATGTATTGGAACAGCCAAAACTAATTACTACAGCACTTGTCTTACGTGTGTAAATGATCGATTCACTAATTGACCCAACGAACAGTCGTTACTCATTGTATAATCATACAATTTGTCTACAAACTGTACGCTTCTCTTTACAATACTACACACAAATTATACCTACAGACAAATACCGATAGAACAGATACAAAAAGATATGATGAAATCAGACAGGGAAGGTAGCACCCAACCTAACCAGCCGTGCACGAAAATCAGAAAAACTACAACACAACTACCCTGAGCAATGACCACACATAAGCTACAGAAACAATAAAAAAATCCATGATGAACCAATTGCACTCATAAATTATAAAATAGCGGTTAATGCATGAGACCGAATGAAACGCAGCCAAGACATAACCAAGTACCGCAAGACCCCCACCTGCACGGCGACACAACATCACAAACCCATAACAAACGGCGACCAAATGAGGCACAACAACCCTGGGGCGTGACCTTGTTTAAAACCCTAAGGACAGTAACCTTACGTTATGCGACATGAAGGGGCACAACTAACTGTTTTGTAGAACATCATGTCTATAATCTTGCTACCATGTACCATTAAAAGTCATTTAGTATTGTGGCATGCCACCGATAGGTGTCATAACAGGGGATTCCGATATACTTCAAAATATGTATACAACACATTTTGAAATACATTAGAATGCCCTGTTAATATTGGTATCAATATGCTTCGTTGTACCAAATATACCAGTCAAACGCGTAGTGACCAAGTTTATTGATGTCCGTCGCCAATCATGTAGAAACAAAAACATACACAATTAAAGTAAACAGACCATTTTCGCGGTTTCGAGAACGTGTTGTTTACTAGTAAATGTTATATCTGATACAGTGAGTGTTAATGTGTTTCATCGTACAGATAGGGTCAAATGTTTCGCCTTCTGTTATTCGGGCTCTGACAAAAGCACACGTATAAGGTACCAGTAATGTTAGAACCTTCCATATCATTTAGTCCGGTGATTATAAACATTGGAGAATGTGCTTCGTGTTTCAACTCATACTCCGTACTTCAAATTGATCATAGTGTATTTTAAAATTACAGAACCTGCTGGAATATCATTATTTCTGAATAAAAATATATTATATGGCGGTTCATTTTATTAGACCTGTCGTCAACTTGGACCCCGAAGGGTTCCCGAAGTCGACATTCGCCTAATCTGAAAGGATCGGGATGGTTCGGCATGTCCTCGGGCTGTTCTGGAACCCTTCCGCATCATTCCGCATCGCTTCGGGAAGCCTTCGGGGCATCGAAATTTTAAAAGTTGTAAAATTTGGACGCCGAAGGTCTTGTTCGATAATGCTTCGGGGGAGCTTCGGGGTAATCGGGAAACCATCGGCAACTGTTCGGGGTGTTCGGGAACCCATCGGCATTCACACTGTGAGGCTTCGTGATCATTTAGCTATCCCGAACGGTTCCCAAAGGAAAGCCGGATCGATGTAGAAAGCTCCCCGATAACGCCGAAGGGATGAGCTCTACACACGGAAGCTATGTAGATGATGTTAAGAACACATGCCGAACAGTTGCCGAAGGCACCAGTTGATAGCGGAATAAATGCCGAGTCTTCGCCGTTTATTCCGAATGCCAGCGGAAGCGAAGCCATCAGTTTGCCGACAAATCCAGATAGTAGTCCGGCATCGTCTATATACATCGGTAACCATTCGGCATTCTTTCGGCATCGATTCGTAAACCCTTCTTCCGCATACTCTGCAACGTTACTGTGTCCTTTCCACACGATCGGGAAACATTCGTGACTAACTCCTGAACTGTCGGCATTCAGTCCGGATACATTCGGCTACTTCGGAAAGGCTTCGGCATGTATACCTCGTGTATACCGCAACCATGCGTATACCGATCCCCGAATACTTCCCGAACAAGAACCACGACAAAGCTCCGCCTATTTTTATTGATAAATGATCCCAAAGGGTTCCCGAATCGAGCACATTGTAATCGGCATCCCTTCCGGGTCTAGTGGACGGCAAGTCATATTCAAATCATTTGCTACAAGCTGATTTTGATGCAAAATTCTAAAAAGGGCTGCTTTTTCAGCTGACCAGCTACTGTGCGTTAGGACTTTTGTGTTGGTGAATTAGGCGTTGTGTTTCATGTAATATAAAGGGAAATAGCCACAACTTAGCACAATGACTGGAAATTCAAGGGATACAACTCAATACAAGCGGTCTCATTTCTGGACATGTTGTTAAATATCACTCAAAACACGTTGTCGGAAACAAAACTGGAGTTAATGGACCTATTCATTCAAAATGACAATACTATCAATTGATAACAAAAGGGAAACAGTTACATTAATTAAGGGTTAGAATTTCATGCAGGATGCATTGGTGGACCAGAATAATTAATCGTCGCATCGAGTAAATGTTTAATGGACAGTGTTCATTTATTTAATTCAGTTGAAAAAGTAAACATAAACCATAAATGCACGAGTGTGGTATTACAATGAATACACCTGTAAATTTATACTATGAACTCTTAAGCACCTTGTCACGTTGTATATTATACGTAATGTTTGTGATATATGGTTCAATCAGCTCAGACATAAACAAAGATTTCTGGGGTTTCGACATTTCGACTGTTGAGACTGTCTGGCAGTGGTTCGGTTTCATTTTCTCGTTGCCTGTTGGGCATTTTACCGTGTAATCATGGTATGAGTTATATCTGTTTTTCTATGTTCGGTGGTTTCAGTTGAGTGGTACTCTTCCTGTCTGTTATTTCATTATCATTTTTTTTCTTTTAATTATGTTTCTAAAAGTATATGATAACGCATTCCAGGTTGTCTGCCAATACAGATGCATTCAAATATGTCAATTAAGTACTTTTGACACTATAAATTGACAAATCGCTCTCAGACGGAACGCAATTAGTATCAATAGTGTCGGATTTTCCTGAAATATTACGTTAAGACATGAAACCAATTAAGAGCTTAAAACAACACTTCATCCACCAAATTTAAAAGTCATTACAATTTTTATTGCATAATGGAGCAACGCATCCTGTAAATTCATTTATATATTTTATATTGAAAGGCTAAATGCACTTAAGGCTAAGAATAATAGCTGAAATAGATTTCGCTTTCAAAACAAACTAACCGTATTTTTTCAACAACAATTTCTATGAAACTAACACCACTCTCTGGGAAAAGTGTATGCTTTCCGATACTGAATAAAATACATACAACCATTTGCTTATCATAGACTATGATAAGCTCTATGTTGTTTATTATTTTATCACAGGACTTTGAAATTATATCATAAACTTGTTTCTACTTACCCAAATTTTCATCCATTGAATATAACACAATGAGACTGTCAGGGTGAATGTACGATGGATGAAAATTTGGGGAAGTCAAACCTGTAGTTTGCGATATTATTTCGTAGGCCTTTAATTTCATATGCATTTTGTCTGCGTTGGGGAGTGAAGGAGAAACAATCTAATTAAAGTAAATGAATTCAACAAAAGCCAAAGGGAGGTAGTTTTTAGGCTGGCGATTTCGCGCCAGACTATTACAATCCTAAAAAATGAAATCCACTAAGATGAATTTACTCCCAAAACTGACAACACAGAATGTATACACTCGATGCAAATAGTTCCTCCTCGTTAGTCAGTTTTGCAATATAAGAACATTCAACTTTCCTTGTTTCATTTATTCTGTTCGATTGTAATATATTAGTTTCTTCTTGTAATGGAAGGAAATTGTATGAAATTAAAAGAACAGGTGTTTAAATGCATTGATAATTATTACTACGCGTTATATACTAACGCATATAGCGCGCGCAACAATGATTTTATTATGGTAAATTATTTAGGTCAACATTCTTCAACGAGATCGTGGTCGAGTGGTTGAGCAACTCGCTTAGTAATTTTCTGATGCTAAGGTCCAGCGATCGAATCACGACCGCTCCAATTTTTTTATATTTTTTTTTTTTTGTTAAGTCCAGCACTTACCTCTCTTTCGACTTAGAAAACCACTTGGTGTTATATTACTTGAAAAGCTATTGTTCCTTAGCAGTTCGCCAGCCTGTCAGTACTTTCAGTACTTTGATTGAAATAGGTCAACAAAAGCTGCGTCCAAATGTACAATATACTTTGTCTTAACGTACGCACATAGAGTTCACGATTTTCAAAATGTTACCAAGTACATTGAGTATTGATATAGTACAAGTCCTTATCGGGATCAATCCAGATTCATGGAACTTCAATCATAATGAAGTCTAAATATATTATCCAGAAAAGGCCCACCAAGAATTACAGAAACAGTGTACTAGTACTCTCACCACATGTACGCCACCAGGCAACGGTGGCATACCAATAACAAAAGCAATTTAAACGTCAATTTAGAAACAACAAAATCAGTAAGGTGTCAGATTCACGCTCTCATAAACGCCATGTCAAAGTTATACCCTCAGCTTAATACAATTGTAATCAAAGTATGAATCTATCATAATGGTTAGCAACATCAAACTTTTCTTACAAGCACATAGAAACATACCATTCCAAGTTCAAAGACTGTGCGTATTTAACAACTATTGGTTATAAGACTCGTAAATATAGTTACGTAACTCAATGGAAATATATCAACCCTTGTTATAAAAGTTAACGACATGGAGAAAGACATGTATGTGCATGCCTTAATTTGATTAAATAATGTACACAGAAAAGTGCTAAACATATTCTATACTCCTTCCTGAATAAAGAAACACACTTTATTAGACATCATTTAAAAGTTTCATGATAAATGTTTTGAACACAGTATAAAAATTAGTTACCCGTGATCATGGTGGAATATAATTGTGTTTTTCGTCGGATTTGAAGGCAACAACAAACCTTCATCAGAACTTCAAAACAAGGACATCAGTAGCAAATACGAGTGGTATCAATACGTGACTTGCTCAACGCAATGACACACAAGCTAGGGTATCAAGAGTGTTTAATTTATGTATGTTGAAAAAAATGTCTTACAGTTAACGTATACAGCGTTTAGCCGGTACAAATGTTACGTCATTCAGCGCAGTCAATTGACACACAAAAACATTGAATTACGAATTGTACAGAACCTAACACACTATACGATAAAAAAAATTCATTTTCGTTACGAGCAAATATATCGGTGGAAATCAGTCGGGACTATACTTCACTGCTTTGTAGCAAGGGCAACGGACCCTGGGAGCAGAGGTTCTGTCAAGGAGTTGAACTATCAAACGTCAAATTTCCCGCCATTCGCTTGGATTGGGTCGGGATTTCGATTTACTGGAACATAACATCGTTCACTAAATGGAAGTTAAATGATAGTGAAATATAAACCTGACTATAGATCTAGGAGGAAATGCTAATAACAACGCAAATCAAACAGATACACAGTATATATAGAAACATAAAATAACTTACGTGTTGCCAACATAGCACGAATTCCGTTTGGTTGAGTTCCACGAAAGTGATTTAAACCTTTTAAATTAAAGTTTAAGGTAGCTTAGTATCACATCCTATTGACTTGTACTTCATACCAATCAGGAGCACATTATCATTGCTATAAAACTCGACTCAAAATATCACTATAGTCATAAACCATATTTATGAATAGACTCTTTCATTATCTAGAACAATTTAACAATTACTTTGAGAGTATAACTCGCTTATATTCCGAATTCTAAAGGTAGGCCTAACACGGGGTTATATAACACGATTTTTGTACAATCTAGAAACAAACTTTAAAACAAAATAAAAAGCCCATACAATTTAAAGCTCAACATTTAACACTTGCTTCGCGTATTAAAGCACGATCAGAAAACGTCTATCTCTGCGAATTATATCTGCACGATTTGCGTAAAACATGTCAGGTATAATCACCAAAGCAGTCTTAGAACAATTCAATGAAGTACATCAACGTATATATGCAGGTACATTATTTATTATTTCTTCAAGACACTTCATTACATGCAAAGTGCGGATGTGTGATTTATATATTACAGTATTGGACGGGCATCAACAACTTGTTTGGGCGCGAAACATGTGTGCCTTAGTTTTCCTTTGGATTCACAAACACACCTTAACATTCACCAAGCCCGACAAAAATCTAGCTAAACCTGAGAGGACAAAAATGAAGTTATGATTGTTAATATTGTCAATTAATTACCTATTTTACAAGACTATAACTTGTTTTCTTTCACAATCAACATGACATGAAGTAGGTCAATGCCACGTTTAGTAAGTAATTTGGAGCATCTATCATATATTGAAACCGCCAAAACCTATTACAAGAGCACTTGTCTTACATGAGAGGTTGATTGATTCACTAATTGACCCGCCGAACCGTAGTTACTCATTGTATAACCATACAATTATTTGTCTACAAACTATATACCCCCTCTTTACAAAACCACACATACCCTATACCAACAGACATATACCTGCAGAATAAATAGAGCTTCTGTGAGTTTGTTTGTGTAATTATAAAGACCGGTCAATCGTTTGTATGATTCATTCAACAACAAGTAAGCGAGTTACTGTCTATAGATCATCACGTATAGTATATTACAAGCATGTGCTATGATAGTCATTTAATAATGTTTTATGTCACCAACGGGTGTCATAACAGAGAATTCAGATGCTCTTAAAAATGTGTAACACATTTTGAAATAAATCGGAATGGCATGGTCCTGTTACAAATGGTAAATTTCATGACTTTTACAGAGTGTCAATGTGCTTCGTTATACCAATTCAATAAGTCAAACGTGTGCTCTTTTGTAAGGCAGCTTTATATATCAGTAAATGTATAGTGACCTAGTTTATGTTTGTCCATGTAGAAAACAAAACAATATGCTCAAACAAAGTAAACAGACAAATTTCCGATGCTTCCAAAACGGGCTGTATACAAGTTAATGTCATAACTGGTACAAGGTGTCACTTGGTGTGGCAATGTGTTTCATCGTACAAAGTTATGTAGTCAAAAGATTGGTCTTCTGTTAATTGGTTCTGACAAGACAAACAACACGCATAATGTACAAGCAAAGTTAGAAGCGTCCGTGTAATCTACCAATTGGAACACATAGACAATAATGTTATACATATCAACCATGGTGTGTCAGAACGTATTGTGCTGTCCAATTAGAGGCCAAAATTATTTAGGATGATAGGTACTCGAACAATATACTGATCAGGTACTATGCGTTAGGACTTTTGTATTGGTGAAATAAGCGCTATGTTATGTGGTATAAAAGGAAACAATCACATCCTTATATATTTGCTCAATATTCAAGGGACAAAACTCTATAAAATGGTCTCGTTTCTGGACATGTTGTTAAATATCACTCAAACCACGTTGTCGGAAAATAGAAAGAAGTTAATGGACCTATTCATCCAAAAGGATAAAAATATCAATTTATGACAAACACGATACAGAAACCTTAATTGAAGTGTTAGAATTTCTAACAATGGTGTTGACGAATCGCATCGTGTATCAGTTATAAGATAAATAGCCGACCACAAAGATTCTGGTGAAGAATACACTGGCGAATAACGGGAACGATAAATTGTCTCATCGGATGAAAGTTTAATTGACAGTGTTCATTAGTTTATTTTGGTTGACAGCGATATGTTAGAAAGCACGAGTAATTCAATAAATATGCTTGTAATATGTATTGTGTTACGACGAAATACGTCAAAGACATCAGCGTTCCATTTCAAGGAGGTAAACATTTGCAAACGGAATCACGTAGTCTAGTCATAAACAACTTTTGGTTTGGTTTCCTTTCCTGTCCGATGCTGTATTATCGTTTTTATCTCTGCATACGTTTTTGATATTATATAATGACGCATTACACTTGATTGTCATGATAAAGATGCATTCAAATATGTCAATTAAGCACTTCATACACTGTGAATTGACATATTACACTCAGACAGAACGCAATCTGTATCAATCATTGTCTCCTGAAATGTTGCGTAAATACGCAATTGAGAGCTTAAAACGATACTTCATTCGGTCGATTTCAAGGCTGTTACCATTTGCATAGCATAATAAAGCAACATACTATACCGTCAATTCATTGAAGAAGGCCATTTATCCAAAATGAATGCATTTTCAGTTTGGAGCTAGAATGCTCACGTCCATTTTTACAAATTTCAGTCCCATTTATGTACATGAATACTTGTATCAAATATTTAACGTAGAAAAATGTTTACCGTCCCTCGCCTCGAAATTGTAAGAAAAGAGAAGTTGTCCACTTTATACGTATGTCTAATGCGTCTAGCAAAAATATACTAGAAAATAAAAAAGGAACTACAGCACTATATGAAACAACCGAGCACAACACACATCATATTACACAATTACAGGGCACAAAGGCCAACCCTTGATCAAACGAGAAAATTAACAAAACCGCTGAAAGGCCAAGTTTCAGTTAGAAAAGATAACTGAGTGATCTAATTTCATATAAAATTTACTAAAATACCCAGTTTCAACTATTTTAAAGCAAATCTCGTCAATAACCGGTAAAATTTGGTTCGTTTTTGATTATCAAGTATTGTGCAGGTTATGATTGATAGGTACTCAATAGAACGAGTACAGGCGAACATGATTCTTCAAGAAGGTAGGCGGAAATTGTTTAAACAATTTAATCACACAAACTGTCTGACGTCTCAATATGCTTCATATTTAACTTGCACCCTTACTGGGCATTCACAGAGCAAAGTTGTAGATAATAGGGCTTAAAAGGGTTCATTTATCGGTGTAAAATGCTTTGTTAGTAGAAATATGAAACAGCTATAATTAGTTATTCCAACATGTATTAAAATGAGGAGTCCAGTCCACGAATTTATTAAATGGCCCTCGTAGCTACAATAATTTACTTTGATATTGGTATTAATAAACATGATTCACCGATGTGTTTCATAAGTATTGCAGTACAATTATGTTACAATTTGCTTAGAAAGTTAAAAGTATCCTCCAAATATCTGTCGAATAAGCATAATCTATAATTGTCTTACAATCTATTTACGGAAAATGGAGTCAACAAAAACGTTATCAAGGGAGATCATTCTAGATATAGTTCACCACATGCTGCATTTTCATCCAAATGTACAAATGTACCTAGTTTTTGTGTGAACACATGCTATCATACAGTAAATAATGCGTTAATAGCTGTTGATTGCATTGAGGTATACTAATGTTTACAAGTAATTGACTGGATCAATGCAGACTTTGCATCTACGTTTTAGGATCATGGTATCTCATTCCTTATTAACTTAAAGCGTATAACACTTAAAACAACCCATCACGAATTAATACTAGCGTATGCCAGTACTACATGTATTGGCAACAGAAAAATCTGGCTTATTAATAACGAATGCATTTTAAACACCAAGCAAAAACAAAGAGTCTGAATTGTTTGTGGCGACGAGCTAATATGGAACATCGTTAGAAATATTAAAATCTAAAATCTCGAGACGTCAAATTCGTGCACCCAGAGACGTCATACCTCATTATTCCCCTCGGGATAATGCTGTTGCTACAGAAGCAAGAACCTTACATAATGGTGACCAACTCCATATACGTTTCCTAGAAACATATCATCACGAATTCAAATGCTTTACGTAAATTCAGCCACGTATATCAACGGAGATGTATCAGACCTTGCTCATATAGTTCACGACATTGAGAAAGACATGTAAGAGTGTGCTATAATTTCATATAGTACGTGCAAAGCAATATGCTAATTTAACAGGTTTGCTTATAATTGCCTGAACAAAGCAGTGTCTAATGAAACAGATTTTATACTATTTACTGAATGATGCTAATCCCTATCTTTTATCTCCGTTCGCACAAAAACAAACCTTACATTCAAAATGTGTTTGTAATATATTTTGACCCGTATGTAACGTTAGTTCGCCGTAATTAACTTGATACATAAATGTGTTTTGTTTTTCGTCAAGTTTGACGGCATAAACAAGCCTGTATAAGAAATGTGTTTCACATCGTGCAAAACAATGCGTTCAGTCAAAATGGCAAATACATGTATGAATGGTATCAATGGTCCATTGTTCAAAAATCCGTATTTAAAACATGAAATTCAGCTTCTCTTCACACCTCTAAGAATTGTTTTATCAAAGCTGATACTATTCCCCATATCGTCTAATTCATATACCACAGTGTGTCCTTTTATTCAACTCCTGTTTTGTTGGATATGTAGACCTATAGAGACTATCTTATGTCGATACTAGAATCCAACGTGTACTTTCGCAAACAAAATACCATTTTTACAATCAACGAGACGCACATAAACCATTTCCAGATAGACGACATAAATTCATACTCCTTTTGTGCTGGATCTATAGGCTGATAAGGACGACCTAACCTTTTAAGATATAAATGATAACCAGATGAAATGGTGTAAATAATTTATAAGTAGACATTGGCTGATATTTGATAAAGGGATTGAACGCTACGCCATAATACAGTTCTTGAGCAATAACAAAGTTTTCCTACAGTGAATAATAAGTATAATTTGATATACCGGGTTTATCTCACTATAAATATAACAGGAAATGATAATAACAACGCAAACGATACCTAACGAAAGTTAAAGAAAAAATCAGTTACCTACTTTCTGCAAACATTATGCGAATTCGGCTTTATTAAGTTCCGTGCAAGTATTTTAACTCATATATACACACTGTTGGATCGTACTTAATCACTGTGAGTAGTACATGTAATCATTTCCAATTGATTAAAACATTTACAGAACACACAAAATTCCCCGCAATATCGCTTTAGTCTTAAAAAATACTTATTAATAATACTCCTTCAGTTCAAAGAACAAACTAAGCAGTATTTTTAAAAGTACGTTTTTGCTTTTGTGTTTTAGTCTCCTCTAAATTAACAGTTAGGTGTTATAGAAGATTCTAAAGGTAGAACTACCGCATAAACCATATATTTCCATCTAGACACAATTTTTAATAGACTTTGGGCATTTAAAGCTCACCATTATAACACTTGCTGTGATTCAACACAATCAATCAATGTCTATTTGCGCGAGTTGCATAAAATGTAAAAGTTATAAGAGCCAATAGTCTTAAAACAATTATTCAATGAAGTAGAACACCGTATATTAATTATTTATCCTCGCTTCAAACACTTCATTAAGCGCAAAGTGTGGATAAGTTAGTTTTATAATAAAAGTGTTGGCCGGGCATCAAACACTTGTTGCAGTGTGAAACATATGCGTCTTACCTTGCGTTAGTTTGTATGGTTGTTTTCTTCATTTTCTAATATTTTCGCTGTCAGGCATGTACAGTAACATAACGAAATAAAGTAAAGGTTCCAATGCGTTCATCTGTCTATACAGATCGTGGTTCAGCACAAAGCCATATTATTTTTATTCTTTAACATATTAGTGACAAGCATAGTTTTAGGAACATATAAACGGAAATACTACTGATATTTAAAATCCCCAAACAGTTTAAGTCTTAAAGAACGTTGATTTGTGTGTTTAGATAGAGCCGTACTATAATTGTGTTGTAGATGTTTAAGATATTTTATGAATCTTTAAGAATTTGTTACACTCCCAAACATTCCTCAGCAAACCTAAAATAAAATCAAGCTAAATCTGAGAGAGAAAAATGAAGAACTGACGTTATATAGCCTATCAAAAAAGCTAGTTTACCATGTTGGTAGATAGACTGTAATTGTTTCTTACTCCGACAACATGCCATGAAGGTAGCCAATGCGACGGAAAGTATATATAATTTGGATCATATATCGTGTATTGGAACAGCCAAAACCAATTATACAAGAGCACTTGTCTTACATGAGAGGCTGATTGATTCACTAATTAACCCTACAAACAGTCATAACTTATTGAATAATCATACAATTTGTATACCCCCTCTTTAATATACCACAGATATCCTATACCCACAGACAAATACCTGCAAAACAGATAGAACTTCTGTGAGTTTGTCTGTACGGTTATAGAGACCGGTCAATTGTATGAATGATTCATTTAACAACAAATGAGCGAGTTACTGCTTTATAGAACATCGCGTCTAAAATCTTGCAGCCATGTACCATGAAAATTCATTCAGTGACGTTTTATGCCACCAACGGGTGTCATAACAACGCATTCAAATACGTGGGTTGTCCCAGAATACCGTATAATTCTGTTATATCTTAAAAACTATCAAGTACTGTATGCCCAAATTATAATCGTCTTTTAGAGAAATTATTTCTTGACATCCTAGCCAAGTTTCATGATATATCTTACAAAAGCATTCAAAGTGGGTGCATTTGACGAGTACCAGGTGATGCTTTACGGCCTACAGAACGTCAACGTCAACACTCGCCAGCGACGTCACGCTACCTCAGTTTTCCAAAGAACTCCCATTCCTGGGATTTACTCTTTAAACATTTTACGCCGAAATTGTTATCAATTCTTTGGAAATATATTTTTTTACATACTGTCGAAAATTCATTAAATGTTTTTCAAAATGGACAGTGTGAGCTGACATTCTGTGCAGATAGTGTAGGAAGCGATCTGACGCAAGTTTTTGTTTTGATCGGTCCGTCTGATCACTTTTGTTCCGCTTCCTTCCTGTGCCAAACAAAACGTCGGTAATCTTAAAAAAAACAGCCGAATCACCCTGATGTATTGTGTTGTGGATTTAACATAATTTATCGTTCCGCCGGATACTATTCTATGTTATATACGGTAAAACACAATGCTTAGGAAATGGCAGTCACTCCGTAACGTCGTCTGACGTCGTGATTTTTTTATATTGTAACGCTAACAACGTTGCTATATTACTTCATTAACCCATCAAATATGACATCATCACTATGAATCATTGTATAACAACTCGCCAAAAGATACCAATTATTCTTATATATATTATGACGCGATGCGGCTAAAACTGTTTAAGTATTATTGTCATTAAATAAATAAATTCATTTTTGTGATACGTACATTTTCGTGCTGGCCGTAAACCGTTACCATAGGTTACAAATACATCCATTTATCGAATACGACGTATACTGATATAAAATAATTTCGTCAAATACATGTGCTATGCTCGTAGAAATGTACATGCAAAATTATAAAACTATATCATTATGTTTGAGTAAATAAATTAATAATTATACGCTATTCTGGGACAACCCTAATATATATCAAAATGTGTTGTCTATTGGTTAGTTTCATAACTTTTACAGAACGTCAATGAATTTCATTATACAAAATCTTCCAATGAAACGTTTGATATTTCGTGCTAGTAACTATGTAGAAAACATAAACACACCCAAACAAAATTAATAGACAAACTTCGAGGCTTCTAGAACGTGTTGTTCACTAGTAAATGTCATAAATGGTACAGGGTGTCACTAGGTGTTGCGATGCGTTTCCTCGTACAAATAATGTCAAAACTGTTGTTTTCTCTTATGCGGGTTCTGACAAAAGCACACGTGTTAGGTACCAGCATTGGTAGAAGCTTTCATGTTTCATGTCATCTGCTTTCAAATTGGAAAACATAGAAAACAATATTATACATATCAACTATCATGTGTGAGGACGTAATATTGCTGTCAAATTAAAGGCAAGACCTTAATAGGATCGTAAGTACATGGACAATATACTGATCAGCTACTGTTTTAGGACTTTTGTGGTATAGGTAAAATCAGCGATATGTGTCATGTGGTATAAAGGTGAAAAATCACAACTAAACAAACTAGTCCATTATTCAAGTAAAACATCTCTATACAGTATAAAAAATGTCTCATTTCGGGACGTATTAAATTACCACTTGATATACGATGTCGGAACTAAAACAGGAGTTAATAGACCTATTCATTCAAACATTTACGATAAACAGGACACTGTTACATTATTTGATGGATTAGAATTTCATTCCATGCTATTGAAGAATTGCATCATCATATTCCCTAAGGTTTCTGACACCCAGATCTGTTGAATGGTGCATTGGTGGACCAGAATAATAAATAGTCGCATCAGGTAACTGTTTAATGGACAGTGTTCATTGCAAACGTTTACATAAATGATAAATGCACGAGAATGGTAATTCAATGAATACTCCTGCAATTTAATGCTATAACTCGTAAGCACCTTGTTAATAGCACAATGCATACCGTCGCTGTCGTTCTCAAACCTCGTAGCTCCAAAATTTCCAAAAGAATTGTTTCGTCTTTTCCGAATGTATGAAGTCTGGCGCGTACTTTGGGCTATATGTCGTAGCTCTACGCCAATCAGAACCCATAACAAAAGCCACGTGACGAAATGTTGTAGTTTGATTGGTCGCTTTTTTGTCGGACGAAAAGTCGTAGCGATTGTAGAAAAACATGAAATTGTGAAGCTACGTCCTTTCGTCCTGACAAATTGAGATGCAATTTTTATTGCTACGTCATTTCGCCTATAGGTTCGTCATTTCGTTCCGACAAATTTGCTAAAAAACTTTTCATATTTTGCAGCTACGAGGTTTCGCCGTGTCGTACCTCATAAAAATGACAAAACTGTTGTTTACAAAATATCGTAGCTACCATTTCTGAATATCGGTATGACTAACGCGTCTACGGCTTATACCATATTTTGCAGCTTCATTTGTTTGGTATTTTTATAAAATTTCAATTTCTAGAACATCGTTATAAAAAAATGTGACGGTTTTTTCTCTCTCCTGAAAAGTTGGCATATTGGAGCTTTGAGAACGACAGCGACGATACGTTATGTATGAATAATTGTAACCAGGTGTTCTTATTTTCTTATCTGTCATTTCGTGTGATTTTGCATCATTCCGCTCTTTTGCTTCTTTTTGTGCTTTTACTTTATTTTGGTATTATTGTTCAAAGAGCTCAATAAAGAACAAAAAGTGTCTCAGTTTTGACATTTCCACAGCTGAAACATTGATTATCAGCCGTTTAGTTTCATTTTTTCGTTATGTTGCATGTTGGGTATTGTACTGTGTGGTAATGGTACGGGTTACTTCTGTTTTTCTGTGATCGACTGTTTCAGTTGATTGATACTCTTCCTGTCTATTGTTTAGATCTGTTTTTAGCTTTTAATCAAGTTTCTAAAATTATATAATAACCCATTCCACAGTCTGTGCCAATCAATTGAATTCAAATATGTCAATTAAGCAATGAATAGACATATCGCTCTCAGACGGAAAGCAATTTGTTTCGATAGCGTTAAACTATCCTGAAATATTACGCAAATACATTTAGAGCTTGAAACAACCCTTCATCCGTCCAATTTAGAAGTCGTTATCATTTACATATTGCATAATGAAGCGACACATTCTGTAAATTTATTGACATGTGTTTCGGTACATTTCATTGGTTTTAGCTTCCTTAGCAATAGCACAATCATGACTTTGATATCACAAAAGGCTAAGAATCCAAGCAGAAATCTGTTTCGCTCTCAAAACAACTAATTGTATTTCTACCTCGATTTCTACGAAACTAACACCAGTCTCTGGGAAAATAATGTATGAATATGCTATAATGTAATATAGTCTGAACAAAACAAAGTGCTAATTTAACAGGTTTGATAGAATGTGTCTGTGCAAAGCAAGGTTCAAATTAAACATATTTTTACAGCATTTCTTGAATAATGCCACTCCTTTCTTTTGTATCTCAATTCACGCAGTTATTAATCAACATTGAAAAGGTGTATGTTATACAGTTTGATCCTGGTATAAAAGTTCGTTACTCGTAATCAGCATTGTACATTGTCCGGATTCTAAAGGTAGGCCTAACACGGGGTTATATAACACAATTTTTGTACAATCTAGAAACAAACTTTAAACAAAATAAAAAGCCCATACAATTTAAAGCTCAACATTTTAACACTTGCTTCGCGTAATAAAGCACGATCAGAAAACGTCTATCTCCGCGAATTATATCTGCACGATTTGCGTAAAACATGTCAGGTACAACCAAAGCAGTCTTAGAATAATTTAATGAAGTACATCAACGTATATATGCAGGTATATTATTTATTCTTTCTTCAAAACACTTCATTACACGCAAAGTGCGGATGTGTGATTTATATATTACAGTATTGGCCGGGCATCAACAACTTGTTTGGGCGCGAAACATGTGTGCCTTAGTTTCCCTTTGGATTCACAAACACACCTTACCATTCACCAAGCCCGAAAAAAATCAAGCTAAATCTGAGACAAGTTAATAATTGTTAATATAGTCAATTAATGACCTATTTCACCAGACTATAACTTGTTTTCTTTCACAATCAACATGCCATGAAGGAGGTCAATGCCACGTATAGTAAGTAATTTGGAGCATTTATCATATATTGGAACCGCCAAAACCTATTACTAGAGCACTTGTCTTTCATGAGAGGTTGATTGATTCACTAATTGACCCGCCGAACCATAGTTACTCATTGTATAACCATACAATTATTTGTCTACAAACTATATACCCCCTCTTTACAAAACTACACATACCCTATACCAACAGACACATACCTGCAGAATAAATAGAGCTTCTGTGAGTTTGTTTGTGTAATTATAAAGACCGGTCAATCGTTTGTATGATTCATTCAACAACAAGTAAGAGAGTTACTGTTTATAGATCATCACGTCTAGTATATTACAGTTATGTGCTATGAAAGTCATTCAATAATGTTTTATGTTACCAACGGGTGTCATAACAGAGCATTTAGATGCTCTTAAAAATGTGTAACACATATTGAAATAAATCGGAATGGCATGGTCCTGTTACAAATGGTAAATATTATGACTTGTACAGAGTGTCAATGTGCTTCGTTATATCAATTCAATAAGTCAAACGTGTGCTCTTTTGTTAGACAGCTTTATATATCAGTAAATGTATAGTGACCTAGTTTATGTTTGTCCATGTAGAAAACAAAACAATATGCTCAAACAAAGTAAACTTACAAATTTCCGATGCTTCCAAAACGGGCTGTATACAAGTTAATGTCATAACTGGTACAAGGTGTCACTTGGTGTGGCAATGTGTTTCATCGTACAAAGTTATGTAGTCAAAAGATTGGTCTTCTGTTAATCGGTTCTGACAAGACAAACAACACGTGTAATGTACAAGCAAAGTTAGAAGCTTCCGTGTAATCTACCAATTGGAACACATAAACAATAATGTTATACATATCAATCATGGTGTGTCAGAACGTATTGTGCTGTCCAATTAGAGGCCAAAATTATTAAGGATGATAGGTACTTGAACAATATACTGACCAGGTACTATGCGTTAGGACTTTTGTATTGGTGAAATAAGCGTTGTGTTATGTGGTATAAAAGGAAACAATCACATCCTTATTTGCTTAATATTCAAGGGGCACACCTCTATAAAATGGTCTCGTTTCTGGACATGTTGTTAAATATCACTCAAAACACGGCGTCGGAAAATAGAAAGAAGTTAATGGACCTATTCATCCAAAAGGATAATAATATCAGTTTATGACAAACACGATACAGAAACCTTAATTGAAGTGTTAGAATTTTTAACAATGATGTTGACGAATCGCATCGCGTATCAGTTATACGATAAATAGCCGACCACAATGACTCTGGTGAAGAATACACTGGCGAATCACGGGAACGATAAATTGTCTCATCGGATGAAAGTTTAATGGACAGTGTTCATTAGTTTATTTTGGTTGACAGCGATATGTTAGAAAGCACGAGTAATTCAATAAATATTCTTGTAATATGTATTGTGTTACGACGAAGTACGTCAAAGACATCAGACGTAACGCACGGTATTGCGTACGTTTGTGTAACGTCATGTTACGTCAGCATAACTTACTCTGCGTAATACTAGTCTTATGAACTTAACATAACTGTTTAATTTTGCAAATGTTTACAATGTCGAAAACTACAATACATTTATCTGTCAATAAAATATTGGGTGTCTTTCAGTAGCAATTTCTCCCGCTTGTTCAATTTAACGCTTATGCACTTGTATCACTCGTTGTCTGTCTGACAGGTACCTTACTCACTCACGTATTCAACCCCTAATACACTTGTCTATGTACTGTTTTATGAAAAACAAAACACCACATTGTTCTAGAATATACGGGTACAAAATGCATTGCATGTCTATGCATAATATCGCTCAAAATAATTATTTTGGTCATGTAGTTCGTCCACTATAAAAACTCGCGTTGCATAAAACGTCCAAAACGTCGCAAAATTGCGCCGTAGGACAATCTTCCTCCACACATTGAATCAAGTGTGTCGGACTTATTTTAAGAGCAATCGTAAAGAATTTTTAAAAGTAAAAATTTCACTCTGATAATATTTCAAATTTTATTTTAATTGTACGTTGTATGACTTATAATAAAATTATTAAGTTTCGAAAATGGTCTGTGCCACAATGCATCGCTAAAACGAGCGAGTAGGACAATTTTCCTCCACATATTTCATTCTAATAATCTCGATAAGTATTGGCTAGAAAGCATTGGGATTTTATTATGTATAATAAAACAAAAATAATATTTTAAAAACGAAATCATAATACTTTTATTTATAAAAATGAAAAAATAATTGCGTACTAATCATGCGTCTTCGGAAAATTTTCAGCAATTTTTTGCAAATTTGCACTTTTTTCGTGTTATCAGTTTATTATTTAACTTTTTTATTTTTTGCACCCGTGATTTTTCACGATAGTATGTTAAAACAGGTCACTTCTGGTGTCACTCAGTGAAGTATCCCACAAATTTAATGACATTTTGAATAAAACGGCTGTTATTTTATGCCGACGACCAATATTTTGTGTTACAAATTGCACACGGATTTTTGTACATGTGTCGGGCATTGTTTCCAATTCTACGGCTACATACACTTCTACATGAACTCAAATTAAAATGACAATGTAGACAATTTCATAATGAATAGTTTGGTATATGATATGTAATGTATCGAGTGAAATAGAAAGACGTATCAACTACTGTTTTACAGCGAGTGTGCGAAATTACGAACGTACTCAGTTGCGTGCGTTACGTCTCAGCGTTCCATTTCAAGGAGGCAAACCTTTGCAAACGGAATCACGTAGTCTAGTCATAAACAACTTTTGGTTTGGTTTCCTTTCCTGTCCGATGTTGTATTATCGTTTTTATCTCTGCATACGTTTCTGATATTATATAATGACGCATTCCACTTGATTGTCATGATAAGGATGCATTCAAATATATCAATTAAACACTACAGACACGCTAAATAGACACATTATACTCAGACCGAACGCAATTTGTACCAATGGTATTTTCTGAAATATAACGTTAATACGCAATCGAGTGCTTAAAAAAATACTTCACTCGGACGATTTAAATACTGTTAACATTTCCATAGCATATTTAAGCAACAGACTATACCATAAATTCATTCTTATGTTTCGATGAAGAAGGCTACAAATCCAAAATGAATGCTTTTTGGTATGGAGATATAATGCTCACGTCCATTTTTACAAATTTCAGTCCCATTTATGTACATGAATATATGTATTAAATATTTAACGTACAAAATATTTACCTTACCTTGCCTCTAGATTGTAAGAAAAGATAAGTTATCCGCTTTATACGTATGTCTAATGCGTCTAGCAAAAATATACTAGAAAAATCAAAAAGGAACTACAGCACTATATTAAACAACCGAGCACAACAAACATCATATTACACAACTACAGGGCACAAAGGCCAAGACATAACCGAACGAGAAAATGAACAAAACCACTGAAAGGCCAAGTTTTAATTACAAAAATAACTGAGTGATCCAATTTCAAATATAAATAACTAAAACACCCAGTTTCAACGTTTTCAAAGCAAATCTCGTCAAAATACATGTAATATTTGGTTCGTTTTTAATTATCGAGTATTTTGCAGGTTATAATTGATATGTACTCAATAGAACGAGTACATGCGAACATGATTCTTCAAGAAGGTAGGCGGAAATTGTTTAAACAATTTAATCACACTAAATGTCTGACGTTTCAATATGTTTCATATTTAACTTGCACCCTTACGGGGCATTCACAGAGCAAAGTTGTAGATAACAGGCTCAGGTCTATCACATCTTAGAAGGGTTCATTTATCCGTGTAAAATGCTTTGTTAGTAAAAATATGAAACAGCTATAATTTGCTGTGATATCGGTATTACACATGATTCACCGATGTGTTTCATTAGTTCTGCTGTATAACCTTGTAACATTTGCTTTGAAAGTTGATTCAATTCAATAGCACGTATCCTAAAATTATTCTATTGAATAATCATATTCTATAATAAGCTCTACGTATAGCTACAATAATTTACTTTGATATTGCATAGACATGATTCATCCGTGTGTTTCATTAGTATTACAGTACAATTATGTTACAATTTGCTTAGAAAGTTTCCTAGAATCATATCATCCCGAATTCAAATGCTGTACGTGAATACAGCCACGTATATCAACGGAGATGTGTCAGACTTTGCTGATATAGTTTACGACATTGAGAAAGACATGTATGAGTGTGCTATAATTTCATATAGTATGTACAAAGCAATGTGCTAATTTAACAGGTTGGCTTGAAATTGTCTGTACAAAGCAATGTTCTAATGAAACAGATTTTACACTATGTACTGAATAATGCTTCTCGCTATCTTTTATCTCCGTTCACGCAAAACAAAACCAACATTCAAAATGTGTTTGTAATATATTTTGACCCGTATGTAACGTAAGTTCGCCATGATTAAATTGATACATAAATGTGTTTTGTTTTTCGTCGAGTTTGACTGCCTAAACAAACCTATATGAGGAATGTGTTTCACAAAGTGCAATGCAATGCGCTCTGACAAAATGACAAATACATGTTTGAATGGTAACAATGGTTTTGTTCAACTCCTGTTTTTGTTTCATATGTAGACTTATAGAGATTAACTAATGTCGAAACTTAAATCCAACGACCAACGTGTACTTTCGCAAACAACTGACTGTTTTACCATACTATCTAACCACATATACCATTTCCAGACAGACGACAAAAACCAATCCTCCTTTCGTGCTGGATCTATAGACTGATAGGGACGACCTAACCGTTTAAGATATAAATGATAACCAGTCCAAACGGTGTAAATAAACTATAAGTTGACATTGGCTGATTATTGATAAACGGATTGCACGCTAAGCCACAACACAATTCTTGAAACATTCTTGAAGAATAATTATAAGATATACCGGATTTATCTCACTATGAATATAACACGATATACAAATAACAACACAAACGATACGTAATGAAAGCTAAAGAAATAAACAGTTACTTACTTGCTGCAAACATTACGCGAATTCGGCTTTATTAAGCTCCGTGCAAGTATTTTATCTTGCTTACTACTCAATCCTTGATTTTTATAAATAAGTTTATGTATAATAATTTATGAAATAAATATTGTTTAAACCAAGTTTTGTATCTTATATATACACACTTTTGGATCGTACTTAATCACGGTGAGTAGTACATGTAATCATTTCCAATTGATTAAAACATTTACAGAACACACAAAATTCCCTGCAATATCGCTTTAGTCATACAAATACTTATTAATAATACTCCTTCAGTTCAAAGAATAAACTTAACACTATTTTAAAAGTACATTTGTGCTTTTGTGTTTTGGTCTCCGCTAAATTAAGAGTTAGGTGTTTTAGAAGATTCTAAAGGTAGAACTACCACATAAACCACATATTTACATCAAGACACAAACTAGTTACTTACTTGCTGCAAACATTACACGAAGTCGGCTTTATTTAGTTCCTTGCAAGTATTTAACTTATATATACACACGTTCGTATTGTTGTTCATTACGATGAGTAGTACATGTACTCATTTCCAATTTATTAAAACATTTACAGAACACTCAAACTTGCCTAAAATATCGATTTACTTATAAAAAATAAAATACTTATTAATAATACACCTTCATTTCAAAGAACAAACTTAACAGTATTTTAAGAGTACATTTTTGCTTTTGTGTTTTAAGCTCCGCTAAATAAAGAGTTAGGTGTTTTAGAAGATTCTAAAGGTAGAACTACCACATAAACCACATATTTACATCTAGACACAAACTTTAACAGACATTATGCATTCAAAGCTCACCATTTTAACACTTGCTGTACATCAGCAAAATCAATCAATGTCTCTTTGCGCGAGTTGCATAAAAATTATAAGTTATAAGTGCCAAATAGTCTTAAAACAATTATTCAATGAAGTATAACACTGTATATTAATTATTTATCATCGCTTCAAAACACTTCATTAAGCGTAAAGTGCGGATGAGTTAGTTTAATCATAAAGCTGTTGGCCAGGCATCAAACACTTGTTTGAGTGTGAAACATGTGTGGCTTATTGTGCTTTTGTTTTTGTTGTTGTTTCTTCTTTTTCTTATATATTCGCTGCCAGGCATGTACAGTAACATAAAGAAATGAAGTAAAGGTTCCAATGTGCACATCTGTCTATACAGATCGTGGTTTATTCTTTAACATCTTAGTGACAAGCATAGCTTTAGGAACATATAAACGGAAATACTACTGATATTTAAAATCCCTCCGAACAAGTACGTCGATGCTCAAGAGTGAGCCCTATACTTTAACGGTAAGAAGAAGATAAAGAAGAACATCCAACAGTTTAAGTCTTATAGAACTTTGATTTATGTGTTTTGATAGAGCCGTACTATAATTGTGTTGTAGATGTTTAAGATATTTTATGAATCTTTAAGAATTTGTTTCACTTTACACTCCCAAACATTCCTCAACAGACCCAAAATAAAATCAAGCTAAATCTGAGAGAGAAAAATGAAGAACTGACGTAATTGTTTACATAGCCTATCATAAAAACTACTTTACCATGTTGGTAGGCAGACTGTAATTTTCTCTTACTCCAACAAAATGTCATGAAGGTAGCCAATGTGACGGAAAGTATATATAATTTGGATCATCTATCGTGTATTGGAACAGCCAAAACCAATTACAAGAGCACTTGTCTTACATGAGAGGCTGATTGATTCGCTAATTGACCCACCAAACAGTCATAACTTATTGTATAATCATACAATTTGTATACCCCCTCTTTAATATACCACAGATATCATATACCAACAGACAAATACCTGCAAAACAGATAGAGCTTCTGTGAGTTTGTCTGTACGGTTATAGAGACCGGTCAATTGTATGAATGATTCATTTTACAACAAATGAGCGAGTTGCTGCTTTATAGAACATCGCGTCTAGAATCTTGCAGCCATGTACCATGAAAAGTCATTCAGTAACGTTTTATGCCACCAACGGGTGTCATTACTGGGCATTCAAATATATATCAAAATGTGTTGTTTATTGGTTAGTTTCATAACTTTTACAGAACGTCAATGTATTTCGTTATACAAAATCTTCCAATGAAACGTTTGATATTTCGTGCCGGTAACTATGTAGAAAACTTAAACACACCCAAACAAAGTGAATAGACAAACTTCGAGACTCCTAGAAAGTATTAGTTACCAGCATTGGTAGAAGCTTTCATGTCATCTGCTTTCCAATTGGAAAACATATAACATAATATTATGCATATCAACTATTATGTGTTAGGACGAAATTTTGTTGTCAAATTAAAGGCAAGATCTTAATAGGATGGTAAGTACATGGACAATATACTGATCAGCTACTGTGCGTTAGGACGTTTGTGGTATAGGTAAACAAAGCGATATGTGTCATGTGGTATAAAATGGAACAATCGCAACCAAACAAACTAGTCCATTATTCAAGTAAAATAGCATAGTCTATACAAATGTCTCATTTCTTGACGTATTAAATTACCACTTGATATACGATGTCGGAACTAAAACAGGAGTTAATGGACCTGTTCATTCGAACGGACAATAATATCAATTTACGATAAACAGGATACTGTTACATTATTTGATGGATTAGAATTTCATTCAATGCTGTTGAAGAATTGCATCATCATATACCCTGACACCAAGATCCGTTGAATGATGCATAGGTGGACCGGAATAATTAAAAGTCGCATCAGGTAACTGTTTAATGGACAGTGTTCATTGCAAACGCTTACAGAAATAATAATTACACGAGGATGGTTATTGTATGAATAATCCTGCAATTTAATGTTTTAAACGCTTAAGCACCTTGTTAATAGTTCATTGTATACGTTATATATGTATTATATCGTTCAAAGAGCTCAATAATAAACAAAAAGTTCCCAAGTTTTGACATTTTGACAGCTGAAACTTTTATTGTCAGCGGTTTTGTTTCATTTCTTCGTTATGTTGCGTTTTGGTATTGTACTGTGTGGCAATGGTACGCATTATTTCTGTTTTTCTGTGATCGACTGTTTCAATTGATTGATACTCTTCCTGTCTGTTGTTTAGATCTGTTTTTAGCTTTTAATTAAGTTTCTAAAATTATATAATAACCCATTCCACAGTATGTGCCAATACAGATGAATTTAAATATGTCAATTAAGCAATGAATAGACATATCGCTCTCAGACGGAAAGCAATTTGTTTCGCTAGCGTTGAACTATCCTGAAATATTACGCAAATACATTAAGAGCTTGAAACAACACACTATCTGTCCAATTTAGAAGTCGTTATCATTTACATATTGCATAATGAAGCGACATATACTGTAAATTTATTGATATATGTTTCGGTACATTTCATTTGTTTTAGCTTCCTTAGCAATATCACATAACTTTGATATCACTTAAGGCTAAGAATCCTAGCCGAAATCTGTTTCGCTTTCAAAACAACTAATTGTATTTCTACCTCGATTTCTATGTAACTTACACCAGTATCTGGGAAAATAATGTATGACTATGCTATAATTTAATATAGTCTGAACAAAACAAAGTGCTAATTTAACAGGTTTGATCGAATGTGTATGTGCAAAGCAAGGTTCAAATGAATCATATTTTATTGCATTTATTGAATAAAGCACACTTTCTTTTTTATCTCAATTCACGCAGTTATAAACCAACATTCAAAAGGTGTATAATATACATTTTGATCCCGGTATAAAAGTTCGTTACTCGTAATCAACATTGTGCATAAATAGGTTTATCTGCAATCCTTATTGTATTGTGTTTTCCGTCGGGTTTTACGGTCAAAACACACCTTGTTTAGAACTTGACACTGCAAGTGTCTTATACATGTACAATGTTCAAACCAAGGACATCAGTAGCAAATACGAGTGGTATCAGTACGTGACTTGCTCAACACAATGGCAAAACTATCAATTGTTTTTATGAACGTTGAAAATCATGTCTTACTGTTACTTCATACAGTGTTTAGCTGACGCAAATGTAGTCTTACAGTGCAGTCAATTGACACAAAAACATTGGATTACTAATTATACAGAACCTTACAAACTCTACGATAATATATATTTCTCATTCAGCTCCTATTTTTGTTTGGTATGTACATAACTGATAGCGACAATCTAATGGATTACAAACAAGAATTTAACTTGTTCTTTCGGAAATAACTGACCTTTTAACCATATTATCTAAAATGTTAACTAAATTTTCATAATTCCACTTCCAGACAAACAACATAAATTCCTTTAAAATATGAACGATAACCAGTGAATTGCTGTAAATAATTCATATGACTGATCATTGATAAACGAAATGTTTCCTGTACCATAAACGATCATCCGATTGTCAACAACAGCGTAGAGCGAGTGCACTCTGTCGCTTGTTTGCCAACAAGAACGTGTGCATTCCGTCGCTTGTTTGTCCTTCTTCACGATCGTGCTTGCACACTAAGCCATATCACATTTGTTGAAAAAACAATGAACATGTCAATTGAAAACCGCCCCGACACCCGGTCAACAACCTCGACCCCCTATCCATGGGAAGAGCGGGGATACCGGGAAATTGTTCCGGCTTTTGTGCCTTTTGTTACGAGACATACTGGCAGGAAAACAGTCGGTGCTAAAGAAAAATCCCCACCATTCCCTGGGTTAAGTCGGGGTTTCAGTTTACTGGAACATAACCTATATTCACTCATTGAACGATTATTGATAGTTTAACATAAAGAGACTAACAACGTAAACCAAACAGATGCACAATATATAGAAACAGATAATAACTTACTTGTTGCCAACATAGCACGAATTCCGTTTAGGTTTAGTTTCACGAAAGTGGTTTAAACATTTAAAATTCAAGACGTTTTTGGTAGCTTAATAGCATATCCTATTGACTTGTACGTCATACTCGTCAGGGGCACATGTTATTGTTTCACAGTTAATTATATCATTACAATTGCTATAAAACTTCACTTAAATATCACTTGAGTAAAAAAAAACATTCTTATTAATAGTTATTTTATATCCTTTTCAAAGAGAATCTCAAGCTTTCCGGATTCTAAACGTAGGCCTAACACGACGTTATATTACCTTTGTACTATCATCTAGAAACAAACTTTAAATAAAAACTTAAAAGCACGTGCAATTTTTATTTTAAGGCTCTACATTTTACACTTGTTTCTCGTATTGAAGCACGGTCAGACAACGTCTATCAACGCAAATTGTATCTACACGGTTTGCGTAAAACTTACCAGGTATAAGAACTAAAACAGTCTTAGAACAATGCAATGAAGTATTACAACCTATATATATTATTTATTCTCGCTTCAAAACACTTCATTACACGTAAAGTGCGGATGAGTTGGTTTTATAATAAAAGTATTGACCGGGCATCAAAAATTTATTTGAGTGTGAAACATGTGTGTCTTAATTTGCCTTTTGTTTTGTCGTTATTTTCACCGTTTTTCGAACATATTTGCAGCCATGTAACAGTTACGTTAGCATGATTGTATATTTTCATGAAATTGTGTAAAGACAATAATTCTGTCGATATAGACTATGGTTGAACGCAATGCCAAATTAGTTTTAATTCTTTAACTCCTTACGAACATACACACTTTCAGGAATTATAAACTGAAATATAACGGATAAAACAAATCCCTTTGAACCTACTAACTGGTCAAGAATTATATTAAGGACTTTGAATTTGGTGTAGCGTTTAGAGTTTGGTGTTTTTATAAAAGCGTGCCATAGTTTGTTGTTTTACATATTCATAATTATAAGATAAATCACTAGCTTACAGTAGAATTTGTTTCCATCGGATTCCTAAACATAGAAAGCTCCTCAAGTCCAAAATTAAAACCTAGCTAAAACTGAAAGACAAACAAAACAGGGGAAATGTGAACTTTTTACTTTTTTACCTAGTTGGTAGTCAGACTACAACTGGTTCTTATACGAGCAATATGAACGGAAAATGAATATAATTTGGATCATCTATCATAAATTGGAGCAGCCAAAACCAATTACCAGAGCACTTGTCTTACATGAGAAGACTATTGGTTCACTAAATGACCCACCGAAAAGTCCTTACTTGTACGAGTAAAACCATACAACACGTCTACAAACTGCACACCCCTCTTTACAATACCACAAACAACCCATACCCATGGAACTGATACAACTTCCTTCAGGGAGTCTGAGAATCTGTACGATGTTAAGTGCCCGGCCAAATATATATTTCACTTAATGTGTTACCTTTTTATTGATAGTATAGTTATACAGTTTCATGTGGCTTTTTTTCTACGGAAATGAGGATATTCAGGTAGCTACCTTACTAATTTAGTCAAACGAAACGAGATTTAGCCAAGCATCACAAAGAGATAATCAGATTTGTCCAAGCTTGTTAGATACATAAATCTGATGTGATGAGCCAAGGTCCCACTAAATATGTTATGGCTCGGCAATGTACTCACGATTTAAATAAATTAGCCACAGGAGGCATCGGGAACTTTGTAATGACTTTCCTGGAGCTAAATCTAGGGGATGATGTTATAGCCTATTAGTGTTTGAATGGCTAGATAAATGTGTGGCCGGCTGGCTCGCATATACATGTAGGTGGTTTGTGAAAGTTATCATATGACCATGACTGACTTTGCCATATACAACTAGTTATTGACCTATTGTTAGAGAGAGTACACTTACACTAATGTGACATTTGTTGAAACACGACTGATTAAATTAAATGTCTATATTTGGTTTATAGAATAAAAACGTGTGATAGCAGTGTCGTCACCGGAACGTACATGTAATTTATATTTTGTTTTTGTGTTTTTGAAATTAAGCAGTAGACAAGTTGATATTGATATATATCAATATTGAAGGTTGATTTGGATTATTTCATCCTTTATGTTCGGCTAATGCCACTGTAGGACATATGTATTGATTTCATGACTTATTACTAAGCTTGAGTCCATGGGTCGACTGTTATAAGAGAATATTAATACAAGTTCAAGTTTATTCGCAAATCAGTTTTTTATACAATGCCTTTGGCCATTAACAAAACATTTATAGAACATAGTTGTCTCACATAAGTTTGCATTAATCTTAACACAAAGCATGCAAAATAACAAAGCACATATACTCAAATCAAACATACAAGTTTCATAGAAAATTCAATATTCAAGTAGGAGGTAAAATGTTTTCTTGCCTTAAAAGAAAGGAATCGTGTATATTTTTTGCAATATTCCTTATGGTCCTGTTTTTATACAATACTATACTTACGTGTGTGAGGAATCTGCTTTCTTTGAAAGACATCAACGAGCCCCAAATAGAACTGTTTAAGAACACGTACAATATTTAATAAATATGGTACGTGTATTAATAAATACTGTACGTGTTCTTAAAAGTGTTCTTAAAATGATTTAATATAACATTTGACTTTTTATATTTGTTTTATGAGTACCCATGAGTATGCTTAATGTAAAAAAAACAAGGAACAAAAATAGTGTTCAGTTTATTTTCCAATTCCTACTCCAATATGCAATTTAATGGCAATTTAACCACAAGTTTGTAACTTTGCATGAAATGATAATGTGGTCGTGTTTGTAAAATAACAAGTAATATGTATAAAAGAAACAAAAACAACAACATTTAAATGTTCACCAAAAACGAATAACAAAATCAAGGGAAACAACTTTTACACGACTAAATCGAACAGTTTGCACAAGTACTGAACATTACACTTATTCAATCATCCAGGTTTATTCATTCACTACGCACACACGTGTAAACTATTATTCCATGTCGGACAAATGTACGAAAAAGTAATAACAGCAGAACTGATTGTTTTTACAAAGTTTTCTAATAAACTGTGTTCAAGGTGGGAAGGATCAATGGGTATAAGTTGTACCAATCACCACACAAGCTGAGGTAAACAGGGAGAAGTGAATCATGGATGTTGTTATGAAATAAAATTATCTGTTAATGTATCGTTTCTTGTTACAATTTTATAAGCAAACTGTTATGATTTATTTACATCAAAATTGACATACAAAATGCTACTATAACCATTTACAAAATCCAATAAAAATAATATAATGAAAGCCCATTTCAAACAAACAGAACTGAACGTATAAATAAGAAATCTCCTGACTCAGAAATGCTACTCGAATAAAGTCTGGTATTCGGATAACACTGGGTGTTCGTGCTGTAGTTAAACGAGTTTCGGTAGTAACAATTTCTTTTTCTTTGATGGACATATCACGGGACTGTAAGTAAATACACTTTACATCTTGCCCGAAATCGACTAAGTTGTACACGTAATATGTATTGCAGTTGAGTTGGTTTCGATCCACTGCTGACACATATTAAATTGCATAGGCAATGTTAATATTCGGTCGGAGCTTCTGTCGTTAAAAGTGGCAAATTAATAAGAAACTTGAGGTTGTTTTTATCGTTTTTGTTGACAAATGTGTACTTGTAGTCTTAGCTAAACAGCAACATGGTGTTTACAGGAAAAATCAATCTCTTCCATTGTATATTCATATTGAACAAATTACTACTTGAAACCTAAGATACCAGCGTGTAAGCCGAAAAGTACATTGTACCGAGCTTTGCCAAAACACTAATTAGTTATAGCTAAAACAATATTACCCTTCGGCCTATATTGTTACAATTTGCAGTGATGTGTTATATACATGTATACTGAACACAAAAAGTTTAGTCAGTAGAAATTTGGCATGATATTTTGACTTAACATGACCGAAGAAAAGAAAACATTGCGTCAATATTCATCTATTGGACTCATTCTGATGTTATATTTAAAACTCATTTTTTGCTCGTCCGTCATTCAAGAAATAACAAACTTAACAACACCGTTGATATTGTTTAGGAGTCAGTTCCATACCCCAAGGGGAATCGCTTTTGTAAGTAGTAGTGATATGTGATAGAGGAAACAATATGTATTGTGATGCTTCAAAGTTTTTGTTTGGACACCCTTTGAATAAATGGTGTTGTTTATATAAGTAACAAAACATGTTCTGTTGTCTTAATTCCGTAAGGGTACTTGTAGAAATGGATAAAGTTTCAGATGAACTTATATGTTATACGTACTTTCTTCAATTTTAACCTCAATTGAAATAAATTGACTAACTTTTCTGTTGTCGGTATATTACGCTAATACAGGAAAATATATGCGTGTGTAACATAGGACTTGTCATCTTCCGGGTGTTGATTTGCAATTGTACTACGCCCTACATTTTAATATTAATAGTTTATGTTTGATTATTTTGTTTAAAAATAAATATATTTCTAGGGCGCAGTGCAAAGCTATGATGGTACATGGATATGTAAATGGAGGAAACCACAAAGTTCCAACGAAATACAAAAACTCCAAACCGATGTTTGATTTAGAGAAAAGAATGTACGAGTCTTTGGGTTCTAATAAAACGTGTTATCTCTTATCAAATGGTATGTAAGCCCTCGTTAGGTATGTTCTTAAAATGGTGAATTTATAGTAACGAAGATACATGAAAGGTTACACTCCACCAAATAAATCTAACCTAGATAATCACGCAAATAACCAGATGAAGCTCTAATCGTTGACGTCATTTGTAGAAATTAAAAGTTCCATCAGGTAATTGTTTACATTAGTTTCATGTTAGACGTGTACTGGGATAAGTCATAAAAATGAATTTTGTTTTGGGTTTAAGTTTGTTGGTAATTTGCGTCGGTAAGCAGATATGTTTTTTATTTTTGAGGGAATATTACTATAAATAAATGATAATAAGGAATTTGGCTTGACCTCAAGTTTTATATTTTGGTTAATATTCGTGTCGAGAATATTTCTACACATAATGAACGTGACTAAGTCGGATCTTAGCTTTGTTTCATTCTGTCACTTAGGGTCACCGTGTTTTGGTATTCCTTTGTGAAACTAGGTCCTCTTGCTTTATTACATCGGGGACTTGAGGGGTTTTTTTAAAGTAATGGTACGAGTATTTGTTGAATTGCTCCGTTCAAATGTGTTATGTTGTGTTGATGCTGTTTTTGTGCTCGATTGGTTAAGTTGAGTTCTGCCTTCCCCTGTCTATTTCATTATATCCATTTTGGCAACGATTTGTTTTATTTCAGTGTATGTTCGGGCCGACATTCATGCTACAGATGATAATGTGTCTTGGCAATGAGTTCTAAATTTCAGTGCATGTTCGGACATTGAACTGTTCAACAATGATAAATGTGTCTTGACAATGACTTCTATATTCCAGTGTTCGTTCGGACCGTGTATTGTTCAACAATCATAAATGTGTCTTCACAATGACTTCTATATACCAGTGTTCGTTCGGACCGCGAATCGTTCAACAATCATAAATGTGTCTTGACAATGACTTCTATATTCCAGTGTTCGTTTGGACCTTGAATTGTTCAACAATGATAATGTGTCTTGACAATTAGTTCTATATTTTAGTGTTCGTTCGGACCGTGTATTGCCTAACAATGATTAATGTGTCTTGACAATGAGTTCTACATTTTAGTGTTCGTTCGGACCATGTATTGTTCAACAATCATAAATGTGTCTTCACAATGACTTCTATATTCCAGTGTTCGTTCGGACCGCGAATCGTTCAACAATCATAAATGTGTCTTGACAATGACTTCTATATTCCAGTGTTCGTTTGGACCTTGAATTGTTCAACAATGATAATGTGTCTTGACAATTAGTTCTATATTTTAGTGTTCGTTCGGACCGTGTATTGCCTAACAATGATTAATGTGTCTTGACAATGAGTTCTACATTTTAGTGTTCGTTCGGACCATGTATTGTTCAACAATCATAAATGTGTCTTGACAATGACTTCTATATTCCAGTGTTCGTTTGGACCTTGAATTGTTCAACAATGATAATGTGTCTTGACAATTAGTTCTATATTTTAGTGTTCGTTCGGACCGTGTATTGCCTAACAATGATTAATGTGTCTTGACAATGAGTTCTACATTTTAGTGTTCGTTCGGACCATGTATTGTTCAACAATCATAAATGTGTCTTCACAATGACTTCTATATTCCAGTGTTCGTTCGGACCGTGTATTGTCCAACAATGATTAATGTGTCTTGACAATGAGTTCTACATTTTAGTGTTCGTTCGGACCATGTATTGTTCAACAATCATAAATGTGTCTTCACAATGACTTCTATATTCCAGTGTTCGTTCGGACCGTGTATTGTTCAACAATGATAATGTGTCTTGACAATGACTTCTATATTTCAGTGTTTGTTCGGACCGTGTATTGTCCAACAATGATAAATGTGTCTTCACAATGACTTCTACATTTCAGTGTATGTTCATGCCGAGAATTGTACGACAAATGCCAATTGTCAAGTGACGACATGTTCATCGAACTTCCATATAATCTGTGAACATCCTCCTAATGTTGGAGTGACTGATAATGGTGGAGTTTGTCACTGCGCTCATACCATGCTTAGTAAGATACTTACATTGCTATTAATTCTGTATTCTTCTCATAAGTTACTAGTTTATCGTTTTGTCCGTTATGTACAATTCAAACTTTGATAACGGTCAGAAGATTTTCGATGTTTTTCAGTTTTAAATCAGATAGATTGATGAACAATTCGATGAACATAATGGTACATGTGAAATATCGTTTACATATAGTAAGAATTGCTTAAAAGTAGATGTCTTAGTGCTGATAAGCTAAACCCACTCTTATTTTGTTACGTTCAAAGAAACGATTTTCTGTTTTTGAAACAAAGTATTCGTCGCATGAATATTCGAATCGAACACTAGGCTAGAAGAATATCTTAAAATTGGCACCATTCTTATTCGACATAGGCAATGTTTATATTATGCAAGAAGCACAAATCTAAATGACCGATTTTGTATGATTAGCTCTAGGAAATGTATATGTGAAATAGTTTATATCCATACCACACGCACCCGGTTGCATCAATTTAAGAATTTACATGAAAAAAACATTTTCAGACACTCCATCTCCCTTACTCTAATATTTACCACAGAGACGGAGAGGTAAAACAAATTGTTACCTGCAAACCGTGTGTCTTTGATACATGCATATTTTCATCGCATGTTTACTTTGTACCCACTAGTATGCACATTATATATTTCAGCATGTAAGGCGCCCGCAGACTGAGCTACTCTCGATAATTGTCCAGACAATAGAAAACACTGTTATGATGGACACTGTGTCTGTACCCGATGGGGATAGATAATGTACGAAAAACGTCTAACTAACCAATTACTGTTGTTTTGTATAATAGTAATGCAGATGGTCAATATATGTTTTGCAATGAATAAATATAACCAAACCCAATATGACATTGACGTTGTTCTGTTAGCTGCCATGTGCTCATTGTGCTTAACGATTGCAAGAAAAATATTAGATATCAGAAAGCTTAATCTTGGTTGACAAACAAAGGCTTATGGAATCATACAATAGGACGTAATCCATGGACTTTTGAATATCAATGTAGCCTTTATTTTGTCATGACACGCACATGAGTGTTTCAATCCGGATAAGAAACCGACTCGTCCCATTAGACGGCGAACGCGCTGGACCCAGACCTTCGAATGCACACCTTTAACGATGGCTTAAATGGAGGTCAAACTGCATTGATCAGCGATAGTTGATATATTACTTAACCCCGTGTAAAAAGGGGCCAATACCGGAAGTGTAAAGTAAGAGATACGTTTAATCGCTCACAAATGCCGTCAGAGTCGTGAACAAGCACGAGCAGTACGAGGTGGCCCAATGGTTAGCGTGCTTGCCGCTTATAAGGCGACCCGGGATCAAATCCGGGTGGAGGCACTCACAGGACTGCAATTTTTCAGCATAAGCTGACAGGCAAATTACGGCTTTGCTCGGCATTTTAAACGGTCTGAGCAAACTACACACTAGTGCATATACTTAATGTTATTATTAGGCACCTTCTGTGCACTGGAAGTCTTCGTGTGCGTTAAACCCTATAGCAATAGTGTCCTCATATGATGCTTAGTATATTAATTTATATACATGTAAAACAAAAAAATCTGTAATTCATTTAATGAATAAGAAAGAACTATGTACTATATTAGCGAATGTGAACGCTATAGAAATTAGGGAAACAAGTCATTGTGGTAGAATAATTCACATGATAATCACATATATTGACCCTGACACTGACTTCGTGTATGAAAGACACGATTAGATCTATATCTAGATAAAATAAAGTGTGTACCTTGTCCAGACCATCACCTACGTTCATGTCACTTATAAATATAGAAAGTCCTCGTTTTTTGGTTTGTTTTGGAATTATGAAACACTACTAGTTGATAAACCAAATCACTGTTTGCCTTATCGGATTACTACAAAATTCAACCTGTATCATTTATTACTATTGAAAGCACATGTAAAATCCGTTCACTGTACGGGGACAAGGGTACAGAACGGAAGATATGTCTAAATACTTTCCCAATTATGAAATTGTATTTTAATCCCGCCTGGAAAGTACTCAATCTCAGGTCAGAGCTCGGAATTACAATTAATATTTACTCCGAGTTGTTTACCAACCTCACATAATAACTACGGTGGAACTCACATACCCTCAGACTGAAGGAGGTCTCTTTATATTGTACAGTTACAATGTATATGGAACGTCATAGTTGTATGCAATAGTACACGTCGCATCTTGGACAGTACCCGTTACTTGTGTGAACACCCTATTATCCTGTAACACCCTATATTCAGTGAGGACCCACGTGTATTCTGTGACATATGCATGCCATTGGTAATTCAGATTATGTCCGTGACATCTTTAGTTTCACTGGAATACTGGCCAAACGGAGCAGAACCTAGAGCGATTTTGAGATTGCCAGTTTGGTCAGTATTCCAGTTAGAATAAAGCTGGTGACAGGGACATATGCTGCGATGTCGAAGGTCGGCATTGGTACATGTATAAGACTTGCAATATATAAAACCAAATTATAAAATTATAAATCTAGCAACGAAATACATACATTGTCTATAATGTCCATGGTCGAATCGACGTTTTGTTGATGGAAATTTTCTATGCCCATTTGTTACGTCAAAAGTCACGTTAGTTTGCAGTTTGTGAATGGTTAGATGAAAACTCTTTAAGTACTACTTTTGCAACCCGTCGTTGTTCGTTATATAAAAGTTATGAGGAAAGCACTCAACTTAACAAGTCGAGCACAGAAATCGGTAATACCACAACACAACTAGACTTAGCAATGCCCACATATAAGCCAAAGAAATTATTAAAAGTCCAAGTCCCCGCCACAAATATACAGGAATGGATGAACCATTTTACAAAGAAACTACAACTTAGTGGTTACCCAAGAGACCAAATAAAACGCAGCCAAGACCCGACCAAGAACGGAGAATTAAGCGAAGAAATGAGGCACAACTATGACGTGACCCAGTTTAAAACCCCATGGACAGTGACCCAACGTTCATGCGACCAAATTAAGTACGACGTGAAATAGTTTAACACACCATAGCCTAACGTTGATAATTTCGAACATCGTGAATATCAACCTAACGTTCATAATTCCATCTCAAGCAAACTTGACAAATGATGGAGGAAGGGGGTGGGGAATAATAATAATGACATATTTCCAGATACATGCAGCTCCAAAATATGCCAACACGGTGAACCTAGCACCGTATTTATTCACACTATTTACGTCGATTGTCACAGGTGTGAGCGTCATATTCACTGAATATCCTGTAATCCTGACAAGACGAAAAGAAAGTCAGCAATAGCAAGTGACATGCCGGCTTATGGTCACGTGTTGGTTTTGGATGAAATTTATGAATACACGACTGTCGATAGACTGACCAAAGTACCGAGAAGTTCCGGCTACTCTGGGCGATAACATTCACAATTTTTACGCCACATTTTGACCTTTTAGTGGACTCGGACTGATAAGGTGATGCCAGTGGTCAATCGTGATCTAGTATAAATGGACAGATGGTCAAGTGGTCAAGTCAGATACGCTCAACATTGGAAACTCACAGGAACATTTAAACATGAAGTGTCTTATTGGATTAGGGTTGTTAATTGTCTGCGCCGGTAAGTAGACATTTTCGGGTACAATTAAAAATTGTATAGTGTATTCCTAGCTTGGGATTTAAACCATGTTAAATTTTATTCAGTGTTATTTTGTTTAATTGAAATTAAAGACTTCGTGTGAACATGTCCCTTATGCACGCCATCTACATTTTGTACCATCATAAAATGGTAATAAAGATCAAATTGCTGTTAATATTGAAGCAAGATTTACAATTTGTCAAGAGATTCATAATTAGGAGCCATCAATGTTACAATTTCCCAGCATAAAACTGAAATGTGGAAGATGTGTGAAGTTTGGATACCCCGTCTGCTTACAGAAATCAAAACAAAATAGCCCTGGTACGCAGTTTTTAAAAAGAAATTTCCTAATTATAAAAAATAATTACGGCAGTTGTTTGTGGAGAAATGGCCGTCAACGATTTGTGGGTTCATTATGTTATCCATGCGACTGAATCCATGGAATCATAATTGCAAAGTGCACTATATGCGCCATTAGTATACGCCATTTTTTATTAAGCAGGGTCCTACCATGCGAATTGATAAATGATTGTAAAATGGAAAATATGAAAATGCCTTGTTTTACGTTTGTAAATTCCTTCCAAAATAAAAGACATACTTCCATAGTTTTACATCAGCGACGAATGTATATGATGTCAAACGATTGCATGGCAATGTGCTTTCACATGAAGCGTCATTAAATGCGATTTTCTGGGAAAGACATTTATATTTTGAGCTTTCCCACCTTCTGGATTGGCGATACAAAATTCATGGCACATGAGGCTTTTAATAAACTGCTCTTATACATAAATATTAAACTATGTAAAAAGTGTGTTGCAGGCAGATACAAGTGCGACTCATGATCAAATAAGTTGCTCACTTAAATGTATCCTGATATTTAATGAGCTTGGTTATTTTCGTATTTGTGCATCCCTTGTTTTATAGGCAGTTTGTTTGAGAAACCGGTTATTTTCGTATTTGTGCATTCCTTGTTTTACAAGCACTTTTTTTGAGAAACTGGTTATTTTCGTATTTGTGCATTCCTTGTTTTACAAGCACTTTTTTGAGAAACCGGTTATTTTCGTATTTGTGTAACCCTCGTATAGCAAGAAACGGCTTTACTCGAACAATAAAACCTATATGTGAGCAGCAACATTGAATTTTGTTTTTTTATTTCAGTTTACGTTCGGTCAGAAAATTGCACGGTCAATAGGGATTGTGCATCAACCCAATGTGCCACCAATTACCACGTGATTTGTGAACATGAAAACGAAGATGGGGCAACACAAAACGGAGGTTTGTGTACCTGCGCACAAAACGAATTCAGTAAGTTACCGCTTGTCACATATATCCGCGAGTTCCAAATTTCGTGTAGCTGTAATTAGACTTTAGTATTCTAAACTTTTCGAGCAGTTAAATGTTCCTCTATAGGATATTTTAAATTTTTCGAGCGGTTAAATGTTCGCATATCTGATATTCTGAAATTGTTGGCAAATTTTAATAAACCACCATATAATGAACGCAATACCAATGTACAATAACATTGCACTGACAGGGAAGAGCCATTAAATCGTTTGGGTGTTATTAAAGATAAATGGTGCGTAGATCATTTATGTATACATTTTATTTTCAGAATGTCTCGCCGCTAGCGATTGCTCCAGCATGCCATGTCCCGAGAACCGAAACTACCATTGTTACGATGGGAAATGTATCTGCACCAGATGGTAGACTTGTATCAACGCTCGTAGACTTTGTCTGGAGTATACGTTGTTAAGTTTGCGATTAAATACAAAGAAAAGAAACTACATTGTGTTATTTTATTATTTATTTAGGGCTGTTATTATATTAAACAAAATAATCAGTGCAAACTACATCTAGCCAACACTTCGCCGGCTTAGAATGAAAAGGTCGTAAGTACAAAATCTAATTTCTGAGAAAAGGAAAAACTGTCTGACATTTACTTTTAACTGATGCATAATCAAGCTTTTTCAACTTCATTTCAATCATTTTGACAAGTTTCATGACAAAATGCTGATAAGAAGTGCCTTGTAATGCAGATTTCTAATATGTGTGAGTATTATACTACTGACGACCGTCTCATTCGAAGCCAGCGACTTATTTACATGTGAACTTCAGTGACGTAGTTGAAATCTATTATGTAAATACGTCAGAACGATTTGGCTTCTATTCTTGTAGAACACATTTATTATGATAACAGTTACATTACCGACATTCGAAGAACGTCCGATAGATGTTTCGACCAATGGTGCATTGATGTGTACATTTGGTAGTAAGAAAGAAGTGAGATACCGCTCAAGTGAAGTGATTATCCATAAAAATATCCATTTAATTAACAATAATGGTTTCTCTTATCTAATAAAAATAAATAAATGCTGCTAACCATTTTAAATACTTGGAGTAACATATACTAGTAAGCAGCAGTATTAAAATTATTGATAGTTTCTGAAAACGCCTTGAATGCGGAGACTCAGTGTTTTGTCTCCTGCAGTATATTCGGTAACTAAACAAGAATTAATTGGCAATGGTGCCATTGTTAGCTTACCACCCAAATTGCATGATCAGAAAACTATGTTCCAATGTTGAAAGTAGTTTTACTAAGACCCTGATAACAGTATACGTTCGAAAAAAAATGATGCTCATCTTCGTACACGTTACATTTTGCACAAATGTGTTCATCGAGTAGTACACTTCGAGAGCTGTGTGATGTTTGCACGAATTTCGACAGTCGACAATCATTACGGCATTCATTGAATCTCGAACTCGAATAATGTTCACACTTCAGAAAACTACACTACAGTACAAGAAAAAACAAAACGCAACAGAAGAAAACCCAAGAAGAAAACGATATCAACCATAATGCACAAATAGCAAGTACAGGGTATACAAAAAGAAACAATATAGTTTCAGTGTATTTTAATAAAATCTTAACGTTTTGCAGAAATTCAGCACATGGTTAGTCAACAGATGAAATTTTTATCTGGCATCAGTTTAAAACTTGTAACTTGGATATTTTATTTAAAAATGTAAATTTTCTAAAATTACCGTATTCTGTCTGTGTCGTCATTTTGACGTTATTTACGACGTTTTCACAATTTCTGTATTTCTGGTGTTTGCATGCATTGTTGGAAAATTTGCATTGTATTTCACAAATGTCTAAACTGATATTATATATATGATGTGTCCCACGAGCATGGGCATGTTTGTTGGCTTTTAGCAGGCTATTCACTTGTGATATGGACAATAAATTAGAAAGAAGTAAACCTATTGTGTTACTTGCCTTTGTTAAGTAAGTTATTTCGGAACTCCGCAGCGAATCCTTTTTTTTATTGTTGTATAGGTCATGCAAGTGGAACCAGAGTCACTCATGATAATGCACGGTGTATGTGAATTACAAGAAACATTCGTTGTCAAAATAATTTCTAGCAAATTCCACTGCCCGGGTCTTAAGTCATGTGGATTTTTTCTTTTGAGCTATTCGAGATCGCTTATGTACAATCAAATGTAAATATAAACAGGTCTTCTTTTGATCAACATCAATATGAAATTTAAGAAGACCAGTTTGTAAAAATCGGTGTAAATGTAACCAACACTTTCAAAGAATGGGTGCAAACCGGGAAACATGCGACATATAGAAATTGTGAAAACGTCGCAAATCCGTCAAAATGACTTCACGGTCAAAAAAAGGTATTTTTTGGAAATTGACATTTCTTAAAAATTATTCGAGTTACAATTTTCAAACTTGTACCAGAAAAAACTTACATCTTTTGTCTAACCATGTACAAAATGTCTTTGCGATAGCAGAACATTAAGAGTTGATAAAGTATCCCGAAACTGTATACTTTCTATTTGGACATGTATCGTATACTGTATGAAAAAGTAAACAGTCACCATAATATCCGCTAGAGAGTTTTTTCCAAATATATAGCAAAACTAAGAACCTCTGGTCCAAAAACATTTTCTCCCTATCCATTGGTCGAAATTCAGTGAAACTTCCCATGAATCGTTGGTACCAAGTCTAGTTGTTCATAATTTCACCGATGTTGTAGGTCCGTTTAATATGACCCTTTGTGCGACACATACGGTTTGTGTAAAAATAGCTTCTAGTTTTATTTTCTCAGAAAGTAGTAAATGGGTAACAAATCTCAACTAGAATTACATGACATCGGCCAGATAATTCCACAATTAAATATGCCAAGTTTCATCTATTTCGTAAATGCATCGAGAGGAAATGGTCCGTAAAACATCAATTGACACCTGCCCTCAAACTGTAACCGTTAGCGTTGAGATATCAGCACGGGGTTGCGCGTGATACCACTCCCACGCTTGGAGGTCAATCGGCATGACAAACTTATGGTCCAGGCAAACGTCAACTTGACCTTCGACGTTTAACTTTGCCTTGCCGTTTGATATAAACCTGGTGGTTCCTCGTGACACTTTGCCCCTAAGAGATTAAAATTCAAGTCAAATATACATAATATTGGTAAATGCATTATAAAGTTATGATCAAGACAACTTAACTCCAACTGTGACTTTGACCTTTGGGTAGGAACCTCTGGGTTGTGCATGACACTCTGTCGTATCGATATTAGCATCTAGGGCATAGAGGATCAAGAGTAGATAGATTTATTTCTACATACAAGGTATAATTTACATGACATAATGTATCGCATCAGACAATAACAATAAAAAAGCATACATGCAATAATAACGATTACACTACATGTAAAGGATGGTGAAAAAATCTATTGCGGTCCTTTGATATTATTATAATTTCATTAAATGTGAAATGATTATTGGACATGTAAATATATCCAAAAATAACAACGATTTTTTAGGTACGAGATGTCTAAAAGTTAAAAAAATAGTATGTAAATCCTCTTTGCGTAAATTAATCCAAACATTAATGAAAAAGAATTTAGTTTTTAAAGTTGATGTTGATCTGAAGCCCCTGATATATCTAGGCAAAATATTACACATGGAACACCCTTTATAATTAAAAGATTTGAGTCCAAAATCTTTAACCTTTGGAACAGCAAATTTGGCTGTCTAACAGGGAAATATCAAGATCATCTGCCTTACAAAGCAATGGATTACACAGTTATAGTCCAGACAATTTGATCTTTGACCTCAAACAGTAACATTTAACATAGGCATGTGTTAGTTGAGTCTGTCATCACACATCATGAAGGTTAATATCCATGCCAAATATAAGAGCGATTGACCAATGCAACATGACAAGTTTTGATCCGAACAAACTTCAATTTGACCTATGACTCAAAATGTGACTTTAGCCTTTGAGACAGAAATTTGGGGGTTGGACTTGGCACTCCGCCTCATTGGGGATGACATTCCTACCAACTAATTATAAGCAAGATTGGTGATTGTATGACAAAAGTTTGGTACGGACAAAATTTGATGTACGCACATACACCAAGGGTTGCGACTAAGCTCGCTCACCGCAAGCAGTATGGCCTTTTCTGAAATGTTTTTCATCCATCAAACACATTTCAGCCTGGTGACGATGTTTTGTCTTAAAATAAAAACATAGACGTAGTTGTACTCAGCAAATGCTGAGCAATCCGCACAGTTTTCTAAATATAGACACATTATATCTATATGGATAACCCGAAACGTGAGAGGCCAATCTTATAAGTAGCCCAAATGTTCACAAAGGCCAAAATCGAACTCCACAAATTTAACCACCACTCATGACTGTATTTTGCAAAACGTGAGAGAAAAAATCTTAAAAGTACTACAAATGTACACAAAGGTCAAAATCGCACTAAACCAAAAATTACAAATGGTCCGAAAACCGCAACTCATGACTGTATTTTACCAAAAATAAGCACCGACTTATTCTACATTCTAAACTTTAATATGCTCTATTGGGGGCTAATTAAAACTGAACTGATAAGACAGAATGTCTAATGAACTTCAGAAGAAATTGCGAGCAATGTTAAATAATGGGACAACATTATTATATGTACTCGTATTTTAGCTTTATAGTGCTACAGTACCACCCCAAAAGTGAGTGGACTTTTTCTTAAACAGTCGTTTTTCGAATAAGTTTTATCCCCCCCCCTCCCCCAATCGATAGAGAGAGGAATCTAAGTGGTTCACATGTCCATCCGTTCGTTCGTTCGTCCTTCCGTACGAGGTTAACCCAAATTCACCGTTTCTTCCTACATCAATATGCTACAAAGATTTCATATTTGCATGGATGTTGCACTGGAACAATCTCCACACACCAATATCACCTGACCTCATTTCCACCTTCACCTTGACCTACTTTGGAACTTATACTTACTGACAGGCCATATTCTTGATTAACCAAAATCCACCATATCTTTTTACATTAAAACGCAGTCATGTTTGTTTTTTAACCCAAAATTTAAATAGATGAGCCGGTCTCTAGTTAAAATAAAATTAATGTTGAGATCTTACATTGTGTTAAAATGGTGTTAATCAATCAAAATGCAAAAGAAAATTGTAAATACAGTCAAACCTCTATTATTCGAAATTGACGGGACCGAAATTTTATTTCGGATAATCCAGGGCTTCGGATTATCCAAATTCATAGAAGACAAAACTCTGTTCAACTCAATAGTCTCCATCTTAGCTATAGTCGTGTAGGATACTCGTTTCTGTACATGTTTTGTTGTTAATATAAATAAAATAATAAAGAAGTAAAAAAGAAATAAAAAAACCTGCGTTAATCTATTTATTTATTATTTAATATATACACATATAACACAAACCGGCAACAAAATATAGTATACAGCATAAAACATGTATGAAAGTCTACATAAACAGACAATAAATGCATTCGCTGACATCACTCGTCAATGTACCTTGATTTTTAGGAAGTTTTGGTTAAGTCCGAATATGGACCTTTTTGTGTGACATCGCACAAGTCATTCAAGCGTTATACGACGTAACTGAAATACGTATTTCAGAACTACAATGTTCCCCATTTGATAAATTCTTGGCATTATCTCTTCGAACTATAATCAAGTTTTAGACTAATGTTTTAATTTTTTTAATTTACTTGGTACAATTGTTGAGGAACTTTGTTTGGTCAATCGAGGTTGAAGTCATGAATGTGTGATCTGGTGGTTTGGGGCATTGTTTTGTCGCTGGATTTCGCGGTTTTTCTAATGGTGTTTGATAACTAGGTCAAGTTGCAGTACTTTTCGTCTCATTTTGTCTCTTTGTGTCACCGGTTGTGGCATATTTTGGTAAACAATATGCTCTTTACAGTGGGGACTTGGGTCACTAGGTCAAGCAACAGCAACGCTTCATTTAGTCATTTGGTGTCACCGTTTCGGCATAGCGGGTAAGAGACATATCCCAACTTTCATATTTCTAATAATTAATTCACGATTGCGACATTTCATTACATACATGTACAGTTCATAAAGTCGTTTTAATCAAATATAGCATTTGCCATGAGTTTAAAGTTACTTATATAGACCGTATTTGATGAGAAAGCGTGACTTTTCCAATAACAAGTACAAGTATTTCATCGTTAGTGCTGACGAATACATGTTTCTTGTTTTGCCTTTTCTGATGGACCTTTTAGAAAATAGAAGTTCGGTTGTATTGGTAAAGTATCGCTTGTGTATGCCTATTGATACTGTTTATCTAATTATGTTATTTTGCTTGTATACGTTACTTTATAAACATGTGTTTTTACTGGCTTTATTAAAAGCCCATTTACAACACAATCTTGGTTTGTTGTTCTTTTTATATTATATTGTCGTATAAATTTGTATTACAAGCTACACAAACTTCTGAGTGCCACTGGAGCCCTGATGGTCACAAATAGTGACAGTAAAAATGTATGAATGGGATCGTAGTAAAACAGAACAATCATATAAGCATCAGTCTCCGATGGTGTACACTTCAACATACGTTATCGTCCAGCCCACTTTATCTGATCGAGTCAGCACTATACTGATACAGAACAGAACAGAAAGTTTATTTAAGACAACGCATAGATAGCTTATAGCCTTACATAATATATACATAATATTAATAATGCATGCAAAAGAAAAAAAAACAGAAAAAAACGAAAGATAAAAAAGACATATATAACACGTTCCTGAAGACAGAAAATAGTAAATAGTAAGTGAGAATGTTTTGTTATTGTCAATGAGTTATTACGGAATCGAAAAGAAGTATACATACTGCAAACGTTTAATGTAGTAACCTATTATTATATTAATTTCTTATTATGAAAGCCTTAGTACAGACCGTGTATACGAGTAAAATATAAATTAGAATAAATTTATTAGAAAACATTCTGATATGGCAGGAGAGCGCATTGTGTTAAATGTACAAGTATGTGATTTAGATAGTACCTAACTTCAATCAAGGCTCTTGACTTATAAACATTTAATTACAAAATGTATGTCATACTTCATATGGCAATGATAAGGTGGTCCTAAAATATGTATTTCGTGACCAGGTGTCCATGCCAATCTAGATACTATATTTTTACACTATATATATCCCAAAATTACAGTGTTTCGTTGCATTTCTGGTTTGGACTGGTGTGTGAATCATGAAAATTACCATTGCTTTATTTGTTGTAGCTTTTGCTGGTAAGTGTATATGTTGATTTCATTTTAAATGTAAGTTGCAAATAAATATCGAACTTTCAATCGAACGTCAAACTCAGTAACGATCTTGATTACTGATCGCGAAGTCCATCATTCGAATCTCTGATTGGTCACTTGGTCAACTTATATACCTTTTCATGAACACAAATATGTTTCACTGCTTATTTGAATAAATACGTAAACTATAAATATTTGTAACTTCATGGTGTCTCCATAGGGAACATTATACCAACCTCCAGTTTTCTTACTGTTTAACATTTCGGCCCTAAGGCCTCGTCAACGTTGAACAAACGCTTGAACTCGGACATTGAGGTGTATATTTAAATAATAGGATACAAAACGTTACAATAACAGAAAAATAAGATTTTCTGAAGAAGGCGTGAAATATTAAAAATGAGAAAACCGGAGATTTGGTATAAAATATACCATTATATTAATCTGTTAATATTTTTCTAAACCACTAATCTTTGGTTGTTTTTATTGTGCTATGAAATAGCATTTCAACATATACCATATAGGTAAAGAAATATTTGCGTTTGCGGTGAGTAGTACAATGTCATATTTGGAGTACGTGCATACGCATGTGATTGCATAAATATGTCCGGCCATTTTTATTACATGTACATTTATTGTTATATAGCTTATATAGACTTTATTTGCAAAAACGTGTACTTAGTATATAGTTACCAACTTATATACAAACATAGACGATATTGCACGATATTCAAAGCAAGAACCTTGTAATGTATTCTTACATAAAGGTCAGATTCAGGTCAATATCGTCAAGCTATACCAGACTGTTCAAAATGAGTGTGACTGTCATTGAAACGTGTTTGATTGCAAAGACGTGTTCACATTCTTATTTAGAATCGTTATACTTTAAAATCATTAATTATCAAGGGAAGTTATATTTCGTTCATTTCATGGTTCACCTTCAACCACAAAATCAAATTTTGACCCTTGTTTATTACCTGAAATGTAAAATCCACGAATTCAAGTCACATCGATATGCTAGGTAGTCTTATTTTACCAAACCTTGATAACAAATATGTTAAAGTATATTTTGTCTGTATTTACAGAGTGTGTGATAGCAGAGAAATGTGCACACATGAATGATTGCACACTGACAACATGCAGTCAAGATCAAGGATGGTTCTTGCACTGTAACGGCGGGTATTGCGTCTGCCAACATGACACTCATACTGGTAGTTCATTCATGAAGCAAGTCATTGTAATCAATTATTATTACAAACATAAAATTCGCATGTAACGTTTACTAAATCTTGATTGTAAAAAATCGTAAATATGTTTGTCTAATACGGATGACTGTTTAATTCAAATGACCATTGTAAGTATTTGAATTGATACATGAAAGAGTGACTTCGTTTATGACAACACGCACGGGTTTTGTAAATGAAGATAAAATTAAAAAACGTCTTCTCATTTTGTTTAAAAGTACATTTTTATGCAGGCATTGTGTAATAAAACTATAATGGACCTTATCTGGGTCATTTGACCAACTTATTTTCGATTCGTTTGGTTTTTATGTTCATACAGATGTTATATTATTTCTCTAGGTCAACCATGCGCTGACGGACAAACCTCTACCTGTGAAGCCTTACATGCCAACAGATGCCAAGATCATGGTCAACATTGGATATGTCTGGATAATGTCTGTCATTGTAAATAACTAATCTAACAATTAACTTACAATAAACAGAAACAAGTAATTTCGGATTTGTTTTGTTTATAAAACCAAAATCATAATTGACAGTACTGTATGAATATATGTATGAAGACTTTCGTATATGTATAGGCATGTGCAGGTGTTAAGGACGTACGTTCCTTTTCAGTTGAGCGGAAGTTTAAAAACCGCAGTCCCTAAGACGTTTCTCAAGCATCTAACTACCATGATTAAAACGTCTGCAAAAGTTTAAAATCGATTTGGTAGTACATTTTTATGTCTTAACTTCGAAATAATTCTGAATATTAAATACTAATTTACATTATTGATAAACATATGAGCCGTTCTCCAGGAAAACAGGACTTCTTGACATAAGAATAGTAATTATGTAATGGCATTTAGAAATAGGTCTAAAATGAGAAGAAAGTCATGTTCACCGATTAAATAGTAAGTACATGTAGTTAGATAACATAGTATTATCTTAAAGTTTAATTTTTCTGATAAATTATGAAAACATTACTTCCGTGGTTGCTATGGTGACCACTTTCCGAAAACTACCCGAATTGAGAAAAACAATGGGTTGGTGGTTGAAAAGAACAGCTACTTTTCCCTTTAGGCAAACAGTCACAATGTGTTCGTGTTTTATTAAAATCAGAATATTATTATAAAATGTGACAAAAATTTGAATAGTTTACGTCAATAGTTCATCAAATACTTGGTTTATGAAATTATTGTTAACGTTACGTCAAAAACGTTCGAATGACGTTTGCGACGTCACTCAAAAACTTGGCGGGAGTGGTTAGTTTTAAAAGTATATAACTTCGTTAGTTTATGTAATAATTCGTTCAAATTTTCAGAAAGTGTTCATAAGAGTCGCGCCCTTCTATCGATTTATTATCATGATTTTCGTATTTTTGTCAATAAGCCAGGTTTTCCTGGATAGCGGCTCATATCGAAGAAACTACTGATGAAGCCTTACGAATGATTTATTCCAAATGGTTTTAAACACTAAATCACACGAATGGTTACAGCGTTTGCCAATCGTGCAATATCATACCAAAACTATTTTGTATTTTAAAATCGCATCCCGAGCGTATATTTCTTAAGGGTATTGACTAGCAAATTCAGGAGAAACAACCCTTAATATGTTAACATATTTGATTAAAAATATATATTAAACACGTATTATCGCGAAAACTATAGACAACGGATGCAAAACGTTGATTCGTTTTGTAACATCCCCTGATTTTAGCATTTCTGAAATCGATATGAGTTCAATTAAAAAAATCTAACCGAGCAATCGTCATGAAATTTGCTATGAAACTTCAATAGTTTTTACTGGACTTGTTGCATATGAGAAAATCGTAAGTTGTTCACCAATTTTTCACTTTAAACATATTTTTTTTAAATTACACATTTTAAAACATTATTTAAAAATACAAATAACAGTATATAATCAAGTTCACTGTTTGATTCCTTACATGCGTAATTTCATGTATGCCATTTTTATGATTTTTGAACAAAAACTTTTTCGGTAAAATACATTTTTCAGTTTTTAGGGGTTGTCCCCTAAATCTAAGAATATCTTTAACACTAGCCGAACAAAACTGTTGACATTAATCTGATATTCATAAAAATAACAGGTAGTATATAACTTGTACAAAAAAAATCAAAAGGAACAAATGTCCTTCAGTATAGTAATTACCTCCCTTTATGGCTAATTATGCACAACATTCAAAGTCCACAGTGTGCCATTTATGTTGTTTATGTTTATGCCTTCGTAATTAATTCCTACGCACATGAACTCCAAACCGTGATACGTATATTGGCCGGTATATCACGGAAAACTAAGATCTATTTCCTTAGTATAGAATTGAAAGTGGCAGGTGCAAACCCATATCTAAATACATTTTGTTCAAAAGAGTTAAACTTTTTCCTACACATAAAAGACAACCCTGTTACCCCCCCCCCGCTCTGTTCTCCTGTTATATAGTTACAATGGTATTTTTTTCTGTTTTGGAATTGACCAATACCAGCCCTTTCATTTTCAATTACAAAATTAACAAAATATACCTATACCACACTGTGACAGTCATAAAATATTACAAAGCAAACATGTCAATAGCACACGTTATTGGTTGGTGTTTCCATGCATAATTTATTGAATAAATAAATTTATTAATTTAATTGCAAGAACAAGCTTGGTATTTTGTCATTGCTAGGTTGAAACAAAATCCACATTGAATTGTGCTCTAAGCAATTTCTTCATATAAATGTTATGGAATATAAATACTTTCTAAAAATTAAAAAATAAGATTCCCAACATGTTTGCCAAATGAACTAAGGTATGGTGTTGCACCCGCCATTTCAATTATATATAATTCAAAAGTTAATAAGGGTCAACAAATTATTCCTTGCCTGTAAAACATGAAAAGGAGGGAAATTCCGGAAATGTTCTTGGAGAATTTGATCTGGGCCCGAAATTACAACCAATACTTACCCTCTGCACTCAGTACTCAAATATTGAAATTCCTTCTTTTGAGGTTCCAAGCGACATTTTTTTAGAACGAGAAGTTGAAGTTATGTTAAATAGGTGGTAACTATTATCATTTGGTTGTTTCCAATTGAAATTTAGTGTATTTGTAAGCTATACATGTAATTTACCAGTCTGAGTGCACTCAGATACAATACTTACGTTTTTGTCCCATAAATGGTACAAAATAGCAAAAATATGGTTCAAATGTTATTTGCAACATTCAAATAACAATTCTATACATTTCCCCACCTAGATCAGCAATCTAGAACAAATACAAGCTCATTAATATGAGTTTTGAGTGCTGAGTGTAAGTATTGGTTGTAATTTCGGGCCCTGATCCTGACCTTTGCGCAAGAATGTATTATAAGGGTCTTGCGTTGACTTTTACAAATTCCGCAAGCCAATCGTGCAATATCGGTCCATATGATTTGTGTTTGTATTACATCTACAGTCAGGCGTCTGTGTACCACTCTCGCTTATGAAAACATACAGCCACGGTTGGGAATTGACATGATATATGCTGTTTAATTCTATTAATAAAAAGTCTAGTATCAAGTCAAGTTCTACGTTCTCTAGTACGGCTTATAAACGAATAAAACTAGTCCATAGTCTTATGTCTAACTGGAGATTGTGTGAATGCGCCAAGTGTAGGCTGCAACATTTTGTGCTCTCACATTTTGGATTAAAATCAACAGAATTACTTCAGTGATTGCTGTGGATTTTGCTGTGAATGTTTATGGAAGTATTCTTTTTGTATTTGTGTAATTTTTGTGTTGTAGTTGTTTGTAGATTTTGTGAAATTTTGAGTTTTGTGTAAATATTCTACAATTTTGTTCAATATTTACCTGTAAATTTAAATGTGTATTTGCCTGAGGCAAACATGGCCCAATGCATACCAGGGATTATACAATACAATAGGTATAGCCTGTATGAGATTGGGAAATTATCACCTATAAAACCTGATGCCCATACATTGACAACATTAAAACAGTTAGGAATACTTAAGTTTAGGGGTACTCGAGGGGGTCGGTGTAAACGCACATGGGACTTGAATGATGGTGTAAATTTAAAAAACATTCAGACACTTCCCCAAGAAATACCTACTATAGTACCAACTTTATTTCCTAGAACCAATCCTGAAAATTCCAGAACCAACCCCGATAATCTCGGAACTAATCCTGAAAACGACAAAAGTTCCCAACATCATGACTTGACTAAGATCAAATGTGAATCACTCACTGTTTGCAAAGGCCAAACTTATATAAAGGTGTGTTGTGTGAATCCAAGGTCAGTCAAAAACAAGAGTCTTGCCCTTTCAGATTACATAGTGTCTAATGATTATGATATTGTCGCTCTAACTGAAACATGGCTTGGGGGACCCTCCGATAAGTCTTGCATTGCTGAGCTTGTTCCCAGTGGCTACAAAATAAAACATGTCCCTCGCTGTGGACGTGGCGGTGGAATTGCAGTTGTATACAAAACTTCATTAAATATTCAACTTCTTACTTCTACTAATGATAAAGTTTTCACTACTTTTGAACACATGGAATGCACGGTATCCATTAAGAACTATTCTATGCGTCTAGCTGTTGTGTATAGACCACCACCAACTTGTAAAAATGGCCTAAAAACTAGTACTTTTCTGGAAAATGAGTGGCCATCCTTTCTGGCCAAACTTGTAACAACGGAAAGTAACCTCATAGTTGTTGGGGATTTGAACATCCACCTAGACAATCTATTGAATTTAGACACTGTGAAGTTCACAAGTATTCTTGAATCTTGCGGCATGCGACAGCACGTCACTGGGGCAACCCATGTGGCTGGTCACACATTGGATGTGGTAATCACAAGAGACACTGACACTTCTGTCTCACATGTAGAAATATCTGATCCCAGTCTACCCGACAACAGTGGAAAGACCTCTCGTGATCATTTTGCAGTAGTATTTAAAGCTTGCGCTGCTAAACCTGCTCCTATAAGAAAAACAGTAAATCTAAGAAAGTTAAAATCTATTGATATCAATGAATTCAAAAAAGACATTGAATCCTCAGATATTTTGAGCAGTGGGCTGCACATATCAGACGTTGATGAACTAGTTGAGGTATATACCCATGGACTTTCATCACTAATTGACAAGCATGCACCCCTAAAATCAAAAACAATAATTTTAAGACCCTCCTGTCCATGGTACACTGAAGATCTACATGACGCCAAACATCTGAGACGAAAATTGGAGCGAAAATGGCGAAAATCTAAATTGACAATAGACCATGAAATATATAGGAATCAATGTTCGGTAGTCAACAAAATGTTGAAACGATCCAAAGTATCCTATTACACAGATAAGGTAGAGTCCTGTGGTCGTGATCAGAAAGGGTTATTCAAGATAACTAAACATCTGATGGGTGAAGAAAAAGAAGTAGTGTTGCCAACTGGTAAACCTGCTAAAATGCTTGCACAGGATTTCAGTGATTTCTTCATTAACAAAATTGAAGCAATACGTACTGAAATAGCCTCCACTATTCAGTCATACCAACAAAACGACAGTGTTGAAGTCGAAACTCCGTTCGGAAAAGAGCAATTGTCAGAATTTTCTCCAACATCTGAGGATGAAATCCGAAAACTAATAAATAAATCACCTAGTAAATCATGTGAACTTGATCCAATACCAACATGGCTGTTAAAGTATTGCTTGAATGAACTACTGCCATCATTAACAAGAATATTTAATGCATCACTCAAAAGTGCTTATGTACCCAAAGCTTTTAAAAACTCCAGAATAAGACCACTGATAAAGAAGCCAGGCCTTTATCAAAATGTACTGAAAAATTATAGACCTGTGTCAAACCTACCTTTCATTTCCAAAGTTCTCGAGAAGGTAGTCGATGCTCGACTGGAAGAGCATTTAACACTGCACGATCTCCACGAAGAACGTCAGTCAGCATACAGAAAATTCCACTCAACTGAAACGGCTCTTCTTCGAGTGCAAAATGACATCCTTTGCTCTCTTGATCAGAATAAAGCTACGGTCCTGGTAATGCTGGATTTATCAGCAGCTTTTGACACCATAGATCACAACAACCTACTACGCCGACTTGACAATCATTTCGGTATAATAGGCAAGCCACTAGAGTGGATGAAATCCTATTTGTGTGACCGCTACCAGACTGTCTGTATAGATGGAGAACTTTCAAAACCTGTACTAATGAACTACAGTGTACCACAGGGTTCTGTGCTTGGTCCGAAGAACTACATTATGTACACAAAACCAGTAGGTGCAATCTGTAGAAAACATCAATTGCAACATCATTTCTATGCCGATGACTCCCAATTGTATATGGCATTCAAACCAAAAGATTGTGTCTCGCGAGATGAAACACTGCAAAGAATTGAAGCTTGTCTGAAGGATATCTTGCACTGGATGAAAGAAAATTTGCTGAAACTTAACGCCGAAAAAACAGAGGTAATCTTGTTTGTACCGAAAAGGAATGCCAGTTCAGTCGACAATCTCAATGTAAAAGTTGGTGATGCTGTGATCAGACCAACGTCGATGGTGAGAAACCTCGGGGCCATGTTGGATTCGCATTTGGACATGGACAAACATGTAAACTCTGTCTCAAGGTCGTGTTTCATGCAGATCCGACAAATAGGTCAAATCAGACAATACTTAACTATTGATGCAACAAAATCCCTGATCAATTCTTCAGTAACATCGAGACTCGATTACTGCAATTCATTACTATGTGGCACACCGAAAATCATTCTGAATAAACTTCAAATTATTCAAAATACAGCTGCCCGCCTCATCACACGGACACCGCGTTACAATCGCATCAATCCTGTGCTGAAGGATCTTCACTGGCTACCTGTACAGTACAGGGTAGAGTACAAGGTCTTGACTCATGTTTTTGAAGCACTACATGGAAAATCGCCTGGCTACATCAGAAGTATGTTGGAAGTATACACTCCACAAAGACAGCTAAGGTCTCAAAATGATTCTGTTCTTCTAGTTGTGCCAAGGACGAGGACTGTGACTTACGGTGACCGATGTTTCACAGCTGCTGCACCCAAACTCTGGAATGCACTGCCAACAGCGCTCAGAGACAGTAAAACACTACCGTCCTTCAAGAAAGCGCTGAAAACGCACTATTTTAATAGAGCTTATTCATGCTGACTATGTGTATGTTCCTATTAACTTGGTGCCCTATCATTGGGCCCAACGACCAACATGTTCCCAGGACTATAAGCCCCATCCACCTATTGGTAGATCCCTACTATTAAGATAAGTAGGGCCCCGTCTACTGGGTTAAGTAGAGCCCCGCCTACTGGGTTAATTAGAGCTCCGTCAACTGTCTTCAATAGATCCCTACTACTAGGTTTAGTAGGGCCCCGTCTACTGGGTTAAGTAGAAGCCCGTCTACTGGGTTAAGTAGAGCCCCGTCTACTGGGTTAAGTAGAGCCCCCGCCTACTGGGTTTAGTAGGTCCTACTTTTATATTTTATGTACATTATATACTGTTTTTAACCACGTTTTAGTCATGATTGTACAGCACTTTTGAACGTGTGTATACATGAAAAAAGGGCTATATAAATATGGTATAATAATAATAATAATAAATAATAGATAAGCACAGACTCATTCCAATGTCTGTGTTACCCGATTTTTGTTTCACATTTTACGCAATTCTTCTCTCTCGACAAAGTATGATAATAAAAACAAAACAAACTATGTTGATGTTACTTTCCTATCGCATTTATGAGACACAACAGGATAGCCTACCGGTTACATGCAAATCAACGACACATGTTTATCGAAGTATCCCAAATGAATTATATTAAACTTGGGAGTAAAATTTATTCTTTGAGTTCTGTACGTATTTGCGCACTTTGCATACCCACTGCGTATAAACCAACTCACTGTGTGACCTGTCTTACTGCAATAAAAACAAACTTGTATTGCCCATTGCAATGGAAAGCACATGTGAAATCTGATCGCTCAATGATTTATCGTCGTACTATATCATTTAAAGTAAATGTCTTATTGCAAAGAATATACCGAACAAAACATAAACTTTGGTTTCAAATTCCTTGTCTACTGAACTAAATGTGTGTATCATCAATTGGATTAACGTTTTGTCGCTTATCACCTTAGTTTCAACATTGTCAGTTGTTTGCATCTTCTATAACCCTTATTCCGTCCAGTTTCATGGACAATGGCCTAATTGGCCTGTTGGTTGCCAGAATCCTGACGCTGAAGCACAGACGCAATAAAGGTATGAGAAAATCCGACAGGGAAGGTAGCACTCAACCTAACTAGCCAAGCACAGAAATCAGAAACACCACAACACAACTACCCTGAGCAATGCCCACACATAAGCCAAAGAAACAATCAAAACTCCAAGTCTCCGGCGAAAAAAATGCAGGTTGACTCAATTTCACAAAGAAATTATAGTAGAATATCGGTTATTGCTTGAGACCGAATGAAACGCAGCCAAGACTCAATAACGTTCCCCAAGGCCCCGCTGCACGGCGACACTACAGCACAACCCTATGCCAAAACGGCGACCAAATGGGGCATCTTCTATAATATATATGCCGTCAATTTTCATGGACAATAGCCTAATTGGCCTGTTGGTTGCCAGAATGTCTAATCATACTTTTTCTACGAAATTTAAGTCTGTCGACTTTGGTTACCTGTCTAAACTCAATAGGTAATGTTTCTGTTTCAATTTTCTAAATCATGGTGGCTATTAATGGTATCAATATTACAATCCGGGGGAAGTGGTTCGATTTCATTACACAGTCTGATGAAAAGTCAATGTTATCATTGCAAATCCACCCGTCTGGTATTAAATTAATACTAGCAGTCCCTCTGAATGAAATATTTCACCAACACATTACCTTCCCTCTATGAAATCAAGGAGTGGCCATCACAAACACTGGTTGAACACTGGTTGAAATGTTTATATGGGCACCACACGACTACACAATCTGGACGAATTACTTCATATGATCCCTCACAATCATTTACATGGTTTTCACTATGCAACAAGTTCTTTGTGCTCTCATCGATCATCAGCAACACACAGAGAACCGATCTTGTAGTGCTGTTATATTCTGTGCTATCATTAAGTAAACAGAGACTAAGTATGAGCTTTGTTGTTATTCAGCATGGTTATGGTCAACATACTCATACCTTCAACCAGAGTGTGTGATGTCCACAGCTTAATTTCTTGGAGAGAATGTGAATATGTGGTGGTGCGTGTCTTCAGAGGCACTGGTATTGTTAGTTGAGTGTCCGACGGGTTAATTTACAATGTTTACATGGACTTTTCAAGAGACTAGGTAATGGTATCGAACCACTTCCTTCGGTCGTAATATTGATACCATAAATTATAGCCTACATGATAAAAGTGTATTGAGCTATATCTTACAGTCTTTTAATGTCAAAATAAATACTTGCATCGTTTTAAGTATGATCTACTAGACTACCTTAATTGCAAATTAAAACTTAAAAAAAGACGATTCTTATAATTTCATTCGTCGACGTAGGGTGTTCTAGAACACTTTCGTATGAAAACGGACAACTTGCATGTCCAATAAATCACAGAGAGAGAGTTTCTGTCAAAGCATAATTGTTTATCAGTTTTTGGGGTTTTTTTAATAAAAATATCGTCAGATATAGCTCAATACACGTTTAGAAAATTGAATTATCAACATTACCTGTTGAGTTTAGAAAGGTAACCAAAGTCGACAGACTTAAATTCCGTAGAAAATTTATTGTTTGACATTGCGCCTGTACTTCAGCGTCACGATTCTTGCAACCAACAGGCCAATTTAGAGCTCAAGTTGCAGCAACGCCGCGGGTTGCCAGTTTTGGCATATCTTTGTTAAGTAGGTTATCATGCCCTTTTACAGTGGGTATTTGGGTCACTTGGTCAAGCCACAGCAAAGCTTCATTTTGGTCATTTAGGGGAACCGTTTTGGCATATCTTTGTGACACTTGGTTATCCAACTCTTTCATAGTGGGGATTTGGGGGTTTTCATTTTTTCGTTCGATTATGTGAGGTAATTGGTCCGAGCATATGTGCTATTTGTTGTCGTTTTCGTTTTTGGTGGTCGGCTGGTTAGGATGATTGATGCATTCCATATCCAATTTTCATGTGCGCATAGAGCTGGTAAGTTATTGTAGGGCCTTGTTTATAACGAAAATGACATACATTTCTACTTGTTTTCGAGGTATATTGCCAAATAGGGTTCTGTCTTTTCTGTTCCATGTGGGATAAGGGATAGTTCGAATAAGCTACATGATGAAACCCTTCCTTGTAGACGATCATTACATTTACAAATAATCAACGTTTGTATACAAAAAAGAAAAACGACGTTTGAACAGCTTACATTGACATTTCTATTGTATTCTTAATCAGAAAGTGAACCCAAAGTGGACCAACATTCTGCATGTATGTTTGTCGCTTGCGAATAATTGTATAACTACATTACCTGCATTGATGTATTTACCTTATTGTTCATCGATACTGTATCAGTCTTTAGCAACCATCTATTGGGACGATGTTGTATTTGAATGGCGGAAATGAGACATACTCCCACTGTCCTATTTCTAATACTATCAAATAATTCACGATTGCGACATTTCATTACCTCCATGTACATACAGGTTATAAAGTGGCATATAATTAAATATAGCATTTGTCCCATATCATGATTATCAAGTTACTTATATAGGACCATATTTGATGAGAAAAACGTGATACTTTCCCAATTGCTTGTACAAGTATTTCAACAATGGTGTTGATGCTTTTTTTCTCGTTGTTCCGTTTCTGATGAACATTTTAGAAAATAGCAGTACCGTATAAAAAGAGTCGTAAAAACAGAAATTTAATAAAAACTTTGGTTATCATTGCTGTTTCGTAGATCGATATAATCCAGCCTGCGGTATCATCTAACATACATGTACATTATCAGATCCCGTAAACTTTATACTTTATACAGACTATGTTAACGTGTTAAATGTAAATTGAAGTAAATTTATAAAAACAGTATGATATGGTAGGGGAGCACAATGTGTTATGTAATTAAGATGGTACCTAATCTAAATGAAGCCTCTTGACTTATTAACATTTCATTACGTCATACTGCATAGGCTTATGATAAGGTGGTCCTAAATGTGTTCGTATTTCGTGACCAGATGTTCTCAAATATAAACCCTGCTAATCTAAGGTCTAAATTTGTACGCTATATATATCCCAACAACACATTCAATCGTTGCATTTCTAGTTTGGACTCTACTGTGCGTGAACAGAATTTGATAATCATGAAAATAATCATTGCTTTATGTGTTGTAGCTTTTGCTGGTAAGTGTTCTTTTGATTTCATTTTAAAATTACGCTGCAAATAAATCTTACGAACTTTAAGTCGAACATCAACCTTACAGTCGATCTTGATTACTTATCAAGAGGTCTCTCGTTCGAATCGCAGCTGTGTCACTTGGCTGACTTATTGTCACTTTTGGGTTTTCATGAACGACAATATGTTTCATTGCTTATTTTAATAAATAAGTAAACTATAAATAATTGCGTAGTTTTAATCTATATCGTTTTTTCTAAACCAGTAATTGTGTTATAAAATAGCATTTCAACATATGCCATATAGTAAAGAAATATTGATTTGGTTTTTGTCGAGCCCATTTGCGGTGAGTGGTATAAAGTCATGTTTGGTGTTCGTGCAGACGCGTGTGATTGCATAAATGTGTCCGTCCATTTTATCACATGTACGTTAATTGTTATAAATGATTGGTTGCACACCTCTGAACAATGTTTAATTGTAAAAGTTGTGACAAGGACGTGAAGAGTTATACATACTGTTGCAGAATGGTTATAAAATGACTGTTTTTGAAACGTGTTTGATGCCAGTGACGTGTTCATATTCTAATATAGAATCGTTATACTGCAAAAAATCATTAATTTTCGTGGGATATTATACGTATTTCGTTCATTTCGTGGTTCAACGTCATCCAAGAAATCAAATCCCACTGAACAATATTTTCTACCATTGTATTTATTAACTGAAATGCTAAATCCACGAATTAAAATCCCATCGAAATAGTCTTTTTTTACCAAAACTACAAAATTTTGTTTAAATTTTTTTTAAAGTATATTGTCTGTATTTATAGCATGTGTTATGGCAGAGACGTGTTCACACCAGCCTGATTGCACAGAGACGACATGCAGTCAAGATCACGGATGGTTCTTGCACTGTACCAGTGGAATGTGCGTATGCCAACATGACACACATACTGGTAGGTCGTTCATTAAGAAAGTCATTGAAAATAATTACGTCTAACATGAAAATTCACATGTAACGTCCGCTGAATCGTGGTTGAAAATACATCATAAATATGTTTCTCTAATACGGATGACTGATTAATGCAAATGGCCATTTTATATCTTTCTATTGATACATGAAATACACACAGACTTTGTAAATGAAGATTAAATAAAGCAAGCTTGTTTAAAAGTACAATTTTACGCTTGTATTGTGCAATGAAACTATAATGGGCATATCAGCGTCACTTAGTTTGTACTGTCATACAGATGTATTTCCATGCAATTTGAAGATGGAACCATATATAGTTTTTGTACATTCAGTTTACTAACATATCCAACATTCCACAATAGACAATGCACAAATACATAGTAAGCGCAGCACACATCACCAAATGGAAATGCTATATTATACATGTATATATACGTTATTTGTCGTAACTGTGTTTTAGTGGTACTTCTTGCACACATATGTATGCACCAGACAGTTGCATCCACGCCCCCATCCCCGGGGATGGGCTGACATTTTTTCCTTTTGGGTTGTCAAAACCACCACCCTGCGGGCGACAGTTTATATTAAGATATCTGGTGTTTCCCCGGCCCCTGATAACTAAATATTGTCCCAGGTGTATTGGTTCGGTGAAACAAAGCCAGCATTTCCCTGGCAGTGCAGGGGAAGCTGGAAGGTAAAAACACTGCCGTTTCCTCGGAAAGTGAGGTGGGGGCCGTGTATGCAACTGACTGATGCATTATGTTTATTTAGCTGAAACTTCTTTTTGTATGAGAATTCAAATACACATTGTTCGTGTAACAATTCTAATGATATACTATTTTTCTAGGTAAACCATGCGCTGACGGACAAACCTCTACCTGTGTAGCGTTACATGATAACAGATGTCAAGACCATGGTCTACATTGGGTATGTCTGGATAATGCCTGTCATTGTACAAAAGCTGGTGGCAACTAACTAACAATAAACAATAAACTGAAGCAAATACTTTCGGAATTTATTTGTTTATAAAACCAATATTATAATTGATTTACATTATGTCTGAAAGCATTAATGTATGTCTGTCACCCTCAAAACAAGGTCTTATTTATTGTATTACCTCGAATATTTTTCGTCCACAATCTATTGTTTGGTAGATACATTTACAGTCATGGTACAAATCGTTATTGGTACGAACGAACTTACTTTCAATTTCAAGGTGTTAACTCAACAGAGTCCATTGCATGGTATAATGCCTGAATCATAAGAGTTCAAGACTATGTACTCAAACCGTCTTTCATCATGTTCGCCCGTCGACCGAAAAATAAACAACTCCAATCTATCCAAAGGAAAATGTGTAGCGAAAAGTATCAATGGTTAGATACACCTTATTTTTTAAATACTTTTCAGCACTCAATACTTGACTGGATATACGTAAAAAGTGAGAGGTAATAATATGAATATATCACATGAATTTCCTTGTATCCGGGTTAGTATAACCAGTACGTATAACTCTATACGTAACGAGTGTAGAATCACGTTTAAATAACGTCATTTTATCTCCCAAATGATGTCATTTTGTGCCGAAAATGACGTTGTGTTTTTTCGCTGAAAGATGCGCTTTTTCCATGTTATAAGAGTCCTGTGATATTAAGAATCTAATACTGGTAGTCAATGGATATAAACTTTCATTTTTGGTATATTAAACTCAAACTCGTTTAATATAAGTCTATATCAATTTACATCTTGTGATAGATCATCTATATATGGCTGAAAACCTTTTAATACGTCCGTTGAAAAACGGGACGTATTATGTGAACACCCTTTGCGGGCGGATGTGCGGGCGTTCGATGGCGTCCAGTAATTTGTCTGCACTCTAACTCAAACAGTTTTCGTATTCAAACTTGCTGACAATGCCTAAAAGTGTAATATCTAGGCCAAGTAAGATTATAGGCCAAATCGGTGAAGGCCTTATTGGGTTATGGTCCTTATTTTACAAACAAAATGAGAAAATGGCCTTGTCTGTACTCTAAATCAAACAGTTTTCGTTTGATCGTCTTTAAGCTTGCTGACAATGCTTATGGGTGTTATATCTAGGTCAAGTTCGATTATAGACCAAATAGGTGCAGGCCATTTTGGATTTTGGTCCTTCTTTTACCAAAAAAAATGTGAAATTAGCCTTGTTTGACTCTTACTCAAACAGTGTTCGTCCTTTCATCTTCAAACTTGATGACAACGCTTATTGGCATAATATCTGGACTAATTTCGAATATAGGCCAAATCGGCACAGGCCATCTTGGGTTATGGTCCTTCATTTATAAAAAAAATGTGAAATTGGGCTTGTCTATACTCTTACTTTTTAACAGTTTTATTCCAGCCCAGATTGCATAGTTCCTGATAAATTGTTGTTATCCACATGACAAATCGTTAGTCCCACAAAAATATGTGTGTTGTACATAAACAAACATTGTCAATGAAACTTATCATAAATTCGTATAACATTTAACACATCTTCATGTTGTGTGTAATTTTTGGAGCATGATAAAATGATGACATTATTGCACTTGTGTTGAGTCATTGGTGTGTATTAAATCTTGCTATGCATCTCACTAGACGTGTGACCTTACAAGATACCGATAAATCAAGCTAGGACCAACATGCAGCGGTACTCCATACGTATACACATCTAATAAAAAAATATTTAAGAAATATATCTTTAATTCATGACCTATGATGCAAAGGTCATACAACAGAAGGTTGACAAAAGCCTTCCTTTAAATTAGTATGAATATAGGAAACAACTGATATGGTGCATTTGTCAAAACATTATATATAGCTTGTGATTATAAAGATTAGTTTAAAAATGATTGTTTATAAATATTTAGACATGATATGGGCTTTTATTTCATTATCAATACTTTTGTCACTATAGCATACCAAGGCGCTGTGACATTTTGGCACTTTTGTTTACTATAAGAAAAAAATGATTGTCAATCTGTTTTTCCTGTTTTCTCAAAATATTGATTTTGTAGTTACGACCTTCTCATTCTAAGCCAGTGATACATTCTCCTGTTACAGAAATACGATGGTGTTGGCCTTCCGTTTTGGGACTGACAAAAAACAGCCCGTTCATTTTGAATTACAGCAGTAATAACCTATAACTATACCACACTGTGGCAGTCATAAGATATGACCCCAACCACTTTTTATGACAGTTTTCGCTCTCTAATTAAAGTAGTTATCATGACACGCATCTTCTCCAAACTTAGTCAGAATTTGTATCAACATGATATCTATGTCAAGTTCTAACATGGCCCATGTCGGGTGAAAATGTAGGTCACATGGTCACTTAGTGTAGCTTATGATGAAGATACCTTATTTTAAGCCTTATATTTTCTCGCTTCGAATGGTACATATAATAGGTAAAGTTAATATAGCAACAGCACTAAGACTTTAAAACTGTGAACTATTGAATAGATAGTCTATTCTTTAAACAAAAAACAATTGTATTACACCGTAAAAGCACGCATAGAATATCCGACAGACATGCCTATTTTGGAGTGTCGTTGATGCACGCCATCGAGAGCAGGGTCACTCAGAGATGGTTTCAACCTGAAATACATATAACAAGTATAACACGTTTCCAAAACACACGAACCATTGATCGATTGTTCACCAGGGTACTGTTTTATCAAAGCATTCACGGTAATTATAAACTTACGCCCAAATTTGATTTCTTTATAATTAGTAAACTGCTACAAATTCTGGTAAAGCGATATGTAATATCAATAGATAGTTGAATTTGTTAAAGATTTCAAACAATACATTTTCCCCATTTGTAGATTCAAAAGCGTTATAAGGAATTTAAATTTGAGCGTAAGTTTACGATTTCCGTAAGTACGTTGATAAAACGGTGCCCAGTAGTATAACTTGCCCGCATTGACATGAGCCTGACCTATTGATTACCATAATTTAACAGTCGATATAGTGTCTGCATTTATAACACGTATTGTGTGTTTTCATAATCGGGGAGTATCACGAAGACGTTCGAGATGTAATACAAACACAAATCTGAAATGCCGATATTGCACGATTTACTTGCGGAAATTGATATATTCAACGCAAGAACCATGTAATATATTCTTGCATAAAGGTCAGGCTCGGGTCAAAATAGCCAAGCTATATCACATATTGAAGCTAATTCTGGACAGTCGTGGATGAAAAAAATGTGCTTCGTTATTAGACTTCGTTTGACGTATATATTATTTTTGGTTTACAGGTTAGCACGTATTTTTAAAATACGTAATGTTTCCGAGTACGTTATATGAAATTGTACACTGAGCGGCGATGAAAACGCAATACTTTTTAAACTTGAATATTTCTGTAATCTGTCAACTTATAAACTCGAAATTTTGTATGCTCACTTCGATATATATTATCTACAAAATTCAGCTTTTTCCGTTAAAATACTTTAAGAATCACTCGTCCATAGCGGAATAGCCTTAAACCGCATTTTCCCGCGTGCTGATAGGTGGCTAGAGATTTGCTCGCGTATTGTGCAAGCATTTTGAAAAATATGGATGGATTAGTCGGAAAAACAAACTAACTAGTATGAAACATGGTCCATATGTCAAAGGCAGTCTCCGAAAGATCGGTCGTTATGCATAACTGTGGGGTATCCGTACTAAAAATCGTTGATTTAAATAACTGAAGTCATTATTTCATTTATTTAACACAAGTTTGAATACATATACACCTGTTAAGAAAGCTAAAAATTCATTAAAAATCATAGGATGTAAGATAAGTGTTCAAGTCAAGTGCGATAACTCTTGGATAATTATCCTCACTTTTTTATATTAATAACCAAACTTTCAAACTAAATTGTATTACTGGATATTACTGAACTAGTCTACATGCTCAAGTCATGGTGTTCATTAATATTTAGACGTTAATCGTGTTTTCAAAATTAAGCACGTCATTCAAAAGCTCATTTTTACTCCATTGAGTGCAATAATCAGTCTTAAAAGAATAGCTATATTTTAGCGTTGATGCAATTTATTTCCAGTTACTAATGGTGATACTTTCACCATCCTTGTGACAAATATAATTACAATTTTATTACTCTAAAAACGAGCAGTTTCAAATATGCGTTTAGAGGCGCAAGATTTGAAGCAACGTTATAAAGAACTGGCAATTTAATCATTTAATCATTTTATTACTCCTAGATTAGCTCCCTTTGACCGTAGAAAATACTTCATGGCTATAATAGACCATGTTGTTTTATTTTAGTGGTTGTGCGCGAAATAGTGTATAGGCCCCTTAAAAGTACCTGAACTTCACATAGCACTTCTGCAACAACAGAACAGCATCCCTCTAGCATTCAATGAACGTTTCATAAGATTAATTCGTCGTAGATGCACACGATGGATCGCTCCGGGTGGTTGTTTTGAAAGATTAAAAATGCGACTTTCTGTTTTATACTGAACAACCAAATACCAAAACAAGTGGTAAAAAACTATTTTGCTAAACAAATTTATCTGATTCGGAGTGATATTCATGTGTCGCTGCGAAAATGGTTCTGTGTACTTATACCGACCCGAATTGTATAGTTTTTCACAAATATGTTTTAAAATGTACTTATTAGTTGGAAAACAAAGTGATGTTTAAAACTGTTTTTGAAAGAATTTTTGTCATTTCAGAAAAAATTCAGGCACATTTATGTTCAAAATATCGCGTTTTTCAGTGTATTTTTCTTCTGTTTGTCCCGTCAATTACTAAAAAGTATATTTTTCTTTGCAAAAATTATGTCTATTTTGAATAAATCGCCCTCAGCTCTTAGGCTAGTTATACTTGGGTGTCTGTCTATTTTGAATAAATCGCCCTCAGCTCTTAGGTTAGTTATACTTGGGTGTCTGTCTATTTTGAATAAATCGCCCTCAGCTCTTAGGCTAGTTATACTTGGGTGTCAAAATGATGTCACAAGTTACTAGGTATCGTCTGGTCAATCTGCACGTAACTGCTGAGCTAGATTATTCAGCTGAGACAGCCAGCTTTATATTACTGAAATTACTGCATTCAGTCTTTCGACAACTGGCAGTTCATTTGCGAAGCTAATTTTCATGTGTTGGAAATTGTGTAATGCATTTATAATATATATATGACAAATGTATACGTCCACCACTATTTCAGAGCTACATTACAGAACCAATAGGTTCTGTGCCAAAAATCATTTAAATAATATACACTACCTAATACATACAGTAAAACCTCGTTGTCTCGAGGACTTATCGGGAAAATTGAAATGATCAAAATAGTCCGGGAGCTCGGCATAGCGGTGTGATATAAGTATACATCTTATATTTAGCTAACTTCTCGAGACTTTGAAATTTGCTCGAAATAAGCCGGGTGCTCGTAATAACGATGTTTTATTTATATACAAGACAACAGGTATGTATGACAACGTTTTTATTATAATATTTGTTACACACAGATTGACAGGTTAAACACTTTTACCATCGTGTACAGATACATTTTTGGTCGTAACAATGAGGATTGCGGTTTTCAGGACATGGTGTAGAGGCACAATCGTCCTTTGATGAACATGCTAAAATAAAATAACAATATGCATACTTTAAAATATTAAGAAATGCATATTTTATATCGGATTATAAATGTTGTTCAGATACTGACCGACACACTGGTGTTAACTTCATAATTTTGTGAACTATGTCACAGTTTATGCCTGAAACCGACTCGCCTACATGTATATATCAGTTGAACCGGATTCGGACCAAATCAGACCTTCTTATAAAACGCATTTATTGCGAATTGTAGTGATTATTCAAAGACTAAGATACTTTCGGTTGTTTTAAACTGTTTGTTGACATAGTTTAACTTCTCGGCATAGGCGTCGCGTGGTATGTCCACCCTGACTTTGGCTTATTACGGAAATACGTATTTAACTTTTTCTCAGTAACTATTGATAGGATTTTGCTAAAAGTTTAAATGGTTTTAAGTCTGATTTATTGTCGTATATTTAAAACGAGGCTTATAATCGGAATTGTATGGAAAGTCTTTTAAGACTTGAGAACAGCAAATAGTGAAACATCTAAAATGACACCATGGACTGCTAAATGAAGGTGGTCTGTCGAAACATGTAAGTTTTTGTACGTTTGAATCTAGATTATATCTTTTGTTTCGGAGTTGTTTTGGTTGGTCAATATAAGCAACTGAAAACGGTTGATTGACCCATACTCACAAGAATCATTTTGTGCGCATGTGCAAAGTCCGCCATTTGTTTGGGTCCCAGCTCCGGCCGGATGTTCGCATATCACGTGGAAATTGGAAGCGCACTGGGTCGCATTGCAGTCACCATCAACAGTACATTGTTCTGATCGTACATGCGCTGAAATTATAAAGAAAGAAAAACATTTTGTTCATTAAACCAGGCTCTGTGTAGTCCGTTCAAAGTTTAATGATAACGGTTATAAACATAAGCTCGTCCGCTAGGTAAACTATGTTTATGTAGGCTTAACTGCGTGTACTGGATTTTTTCGAATGGGATAGTCCGTCACTAGTATATTTATCGAATCGAGTATAACAAGACATTTTTTTTACAAAATAAGTTAAACTTAATAAACAAAAAAAAACAGTAAAGCAAAATGTCCATGCTAACATGCAATTCTAGAATGAAGGATTTTATAAACACAAGATAATGTAACTTTATGTTAATGTTAACTTATTTTCATATTTGAATAATGTAAATAATAATAATGTACGTAATGCGACTACATAATGAGTATACCGGCAATATAACGAAAGACATTTTACAAATGACAACTTCAGACTGCCATTCTGCTAGGCCTTCATGCATAAATGTATAGATATAATAACTATGTAATAATGTAATAATAATGTTAACTGAAATTTTATTTCTTGATACATTTTCATGAAATTCCGGAGACCTACAAAGAATACATTAAAATTTTATTAATCAACAGTGAAGGTGCGGAAGGAATGTTTTGAATACTTTTTGTGCAAGGAGAAAAGTACACGATTTACTGGGACAACCCTCATATAGCTTATTCCACAACTGATATAGAATTAATTCGACAAAACTCCACTCACCTGCGCAGGCAATAAGTACACATAATCCAATCAAAAACTTCATTGTTACAGTCTAACCTTGTGTTAGCTAAAATGAAACCTGTGAAAACTCGATCACTATCACCATTTTATATACCAATACAAATGACGTGTCAGTGAGGCCCCGAGACAATGACGTACTAAAACACGTTCCCCGATAGTAACCAGTTATATAATTATCAGACGATAGGTCAACTAGATGTTCTACTGCAAAGATAGATCATCATCTACCTTGAGAATGCGAAAAACCCATACTGCCTAGTTGTGGGATATTGTGAGAGCGGCGTGGCCGTGTATGTGTTCACAAAATAAAACTACCATTGTATTAACATGTAGAGCAAATGTAGTATTTTAGTTTGAAAACATAGATCGTTGGCTTAGAATGAGAAGGTCGTAAGATCAAAATCAATATATTGAGAAAACGAGAACAAACTGTCTGGCATTTATTCCTTACTTATGGTAAATCAAGCTGTTGCAACGTCATTTTGGTCAAAATGACAAGTTCCGATTTTCATAAACAAAATGGCTTATAAGAAGCACCTTATTCAAATATGTATCAGTTTTATAAGGCCGTAAGTAGTAGTTACGGCCTTCTCATTCTTAGCCAGCGAGTTGTCTATATAAGCCTTTATTACTGGAGTAACACTGTAATATTGGATACGACCACTTCGTCACTATGTTCCTAACTGGACAGTAGACCAATATATTACATAGAACATTAAGTTTACAGATAAAAAAAACACTAATCAGAGGCTGAGTAAGAGGCTAGCCTACTGTGTAAATACTGTTCCCTCAAAACATGATGATTCCAGCGCCGGGCCTTTCGTCGAAAGCACATTTAGTAAAGTTATATAAATATATATTTCTTATCGTGTTGTAAAAACACGCTGAGGTTTTGAGGTTACTCCAAATACGGCAACTGTTGTTCTTATCACAGAAAACAAAGTTGTGAAATATCCATTCTTTGATTCTGAAATTCTCACGACGAAAACTATCTCATCGTCTGACCCCCTCACCATTGAACATCTCGTTATATTGCTTTCGATGTTTTAGTATGTTTAAGCGAATCCGCACGTATTCCTTTCAATGTGTAAATTTCTCGCTTTTGTCTATAAATAAATTAGGGAAACTTTGTCCAAACAATCGTATGAAGTCCCGGGTCGGTATTCACAAATCATCTTAAGAGAAAACATAAATATTTCGTCTTGAGTAAAAAGAACTTGAACTGCACATAGTTTACGAGGAAAATAAAAAATATCTCATAAAAATATGAGATACAATATACAAAAAGGTACAAATCTTTGTTATATGTCAACCGAACGTAAATAAAGATTTGTATCTTGCATCTCATATTTTCTTGGTTCTTATTGAAGCGCTTTGCTTCAAAACAATGAAAAGGGTATTGTTTTCCCTGTAAATTAAGCTGATACACTTAAGGGAATTATAAAATTTGGAGGAATTCTAAGTTTTCACTTAATTTCTTTGTTTTATTATATTTAGTATAACGGTCGATTCAAGTAATACTGATGTGAGAACTACCTCCATTCGAAACAAAACCGTTACAATTGTGTATATACGATATCGTCTTTACTTGCTTTATCGGCGTCTATTATCGTTTTATCGACGTTTTATTTTTGTACTTTTCTTGTGAATAATTTTACCAGTCTCTTAGAATTCTCTGTTAGAATGGTCACATAATAAAGACTCTGTGATATAATATAATGTGATTCTATTTGTATATGTGAATGAGACTTAAATAAATAAAGAACATATATAGCGTTTATGGTGCCGAGGATTACTAGAACTAGTATTTTGAAGTCATATTACTTGAACTCGTCACTCTGTCATTTAATGTCATAGATCCTTTTAAAACTTTAACCTTCGTCCGTAGTACATTAGTTGGCACCGGTTATTGAACTTTGATGAAAACACGAAACTACAGAAGTACAACGATAAACTCTCGATATTACTTCGTGTATTTACATCGTCCTAGTTATTGTTGCTTCTAATTGTTACCCTCGTACTTACGTTCTTGTTTAAAGATAGAATTACATAAGTTTATTATAGAGGATCTATCACGAGTTGTGAGTTGATATAAATTTATATTAAACGAGTTTTTGGAGATTTTAATAAGCGAGCCTCTGGTGAGCCTAATACTATTTTCTGAGCAAGTTTAATATAAATATATAAATTGACAGCTCGTGATAGATTCCTTATAATAATTGATATAAATTTATATTAAACGAGTTTATGAAATTTTATTAAGCGAGCCTCTGGCGAGCTTAATAATAATCCTGACCGAGTTTGATATAAATATATCAATTGACAACTCGTGATAGATTCTGTACATCATATGACACTAAAAACGCAAAATACGCACAAATGTATTTGAAAAATACACCCAAGTGTAGCTTTATACTGCACACGTTACGTATAAGATTATACGTACTCTCTATACTAACATGTATAAAAAGAAAGTCATGTGACATAAAAATATCTGAGGATATCATTTCAACTTCTTCCTTTCGAATGTTAACGATCTAATCGGGCTAACGTGTTTTGCTATTGTACTGTGATAATCGTGTTTTAAAATGATGAAATGAAATAAGTCGTTTTGTAACAACGTATTCATTTTGCACTTACCTATCTGTAATTTCGAGGTCTAGCATATTAAGGTTGTTGTGTTTCTTTCAAAATGGTATGCACTGTGTTTCTCTCTTAGTTGTTGTTTGTGGACTGTACATGAGGTGCGTCTTTGTCCCTGGCTTCCTTATTGTCCCGATATGAATTAATGTAATATGTGCCTCCGTAGCTCAGTGGTTAGTGCGCTCGTCGTCTAATCTGGCCACCCGGGTTCAAATCCGGGCGGAGGTACATATATATGCCTGCCATGTTTCAGTAGAAATAACGCAAATAAAGGCTATGCTCGGCTTAATTGTCCCGATATGTTTGAATGATTAGAGCAACATACTGTTAGAGTAGGGTGTTGTCTTTTTGTAACTGTTAAACCTTTTTTATTTTCTTTGCTGTTTCTTTTGGGTGCTGCCTCCCCTGTCCGATTTTTTAAAATCTTTTTGCTATAACAAAGTTGACACGATCGTTGCATAATAGAGTTACCAAACACATTCAGAAAATACAATTTTAATATAAGTATATTATATATTACATTTTCATGCAAAGACATATTACACAGAGTATGAAATGACTGAATGTAATCACAGTTATATGTGTGGGTATTTAAAGTAAATATAATTTGACAAAAAAAGAGCATTAGTATCAGCACTTTGGTTAATAAAATATATTCGCGATGTTCTATAGATTTCATGTTTTATTCACTTCACTTCTGTATCAGTTAAGTGAGTTGGTGCTGTGTAAAATTCCAATGTACGTTCTTAGCGAATAACTGCTATGGAATTTCAGATGTGGGTCATGTACTTGGTTGATTTTGGAACGGGACTCTGGGGGTACACATGTAATGTACGTTTCCTTCTAAAGACGTTCAATCTCGTACGGTCATGTATACATTTTTCAGTTTGAAAGTGGCGATGAACTGTACCGTTGTCTGTAAGTTGCTGGTAACATCTCAAGCAATGTATCAAAGGACGTGTTTGTGCTTATGTGACATTAATATGTCGTGCTTACGTCAGATTGGGGCACCGTTGAAGTATATAGATAGAGAATGGTTATGGAATGGATTCCGTTCCTCTGCCCCACACGTACATTCAACTAGTTCCACAAAAAAAAGAGGTCCGTGTGAGGTCGGCACTTAGGTCGTAGCTCGTCAGCAGATGTTATCTCAAATAACTTTTAGCTGGTAGCTCGCAACGGAGGTATACATAAGTTTTGACCACTGCTATAACGCTTGTATACGAGTACGTTACATATTTGTATATTGTATATATCATGAAGTCAGACCATTGGAACCTATGTGAGCAACACTCAGTGAAGTCTGTGATGGGGTAGTGTGGGTATAATCCATTAAACAATATACAGAATATCACTGCTGCTATATATACTCCAAGTGTTACCCATCCGACTTTCTTCTCCCAGGACCGAATGTATATGTTCTTCATAACCGGTATACCAAGTAACAATCCTGAAACCAAATATTAATTATATCTTTATTATTTATTCATTTATTATTTTTTATATTATTACTATTTAGCACATATTAAATACCCTTCTATGATATACCAGGTCGAAAAAATGTTCTCCATGGACAACTCATGACAGAGGATTATAAGCATGGGTTTTATTTTAGGTTTTTTACTATAGATGGTGAACGGTAGTAAAACTACTACAAGCAATTACAACAACTCCATTCTTTACTTTATGAAACTATATACAATGTGCAAATTACCGGTAGTTAGTTAGCTAAATAAAATACTACTACATTGTATTACGAAACAACGAGAAAAACGTATACATGTAGAGCTTGTATATCTTTAGGCAATTTCGCCACATATGATTCTCATATGAAAGGATGCATGATACTCATATGATTCTCATATGGCGCGAAATTTCCTGTGTATGGGTCAAAGCATGAGATTGCGACACGGTTAATGACGTAGTTTTTATTGACTAAGAAAGTAGTTCAACAACATGTGGTCGGACCTCAAATATTGTGCTTATACCATGATTGGACAAAAGAATTGAATGACAAACGGGTGTAATCATGGTGGTATATAATACCTGTCAGTAGGCCTCCACAATGTGCAGATATGCCCACCTTACCCGTATCCGGATCATAGAATCGTCTATACACTGCCATTGCTGTGTCAACAAATACTGAAAATACAATGAAAGAATGATGAAATAGTAAGCCATTCAATCGAAAACCAGGCATATAAACAAAAGCCAAAAGTCCCCCGGTATATCGGTGCACAACTTCAAAGTGCTGGGCTGCCAACTTAACGTTGCCAGGCTTCTAGACCGCTAGCCTGCAAACCTCATGCTACTACGTTGCTAGGCTGCCAATTTTACTCTACCAGGCTGCTTGCTGTCAACTTCACGCTGCAAGGTTGTTTACCTGCCAACTTCACGCACATTAATACAAGTCCCGAAATAATTCATGGCCATGGGCATACAAGTATATGGCCTGCAAAATCGACGTTTAACGAAAAAGGTCATTTAGAAAGCACAACAAGCGTACTTACCTAACAGAAACAATATAGCTAGTCTAAACGGTGCACTTGCCATGACACGGACAGGATTCTCACATTCTGTACATTTATAGTTCATCTCCTTCCAATTCTGAAATAAATAATGTATGACCAACAAAATTATGTGATAGCCAGTAATTGCAAGAATAATTATAAGTAGTACGCATGTTCATGTAATGATTGAACGTCTATTCTTTATTTTTCACCAAAATAACCAACATATCGATTTATGCGGCAAAGGGGAAGCAACTATGTTCAGACATTTGAAATTTTCTATTCATAGTCAAAGCCCATAATAACGATGATGATGATATTAATAATAAAGTCTTTTTTCAAGGAGGCAAAATAGTTTAGCGGTAGCCAAATCTTTCCCCACGAACTTCCGGAAATATAAACAACCTGAAAGGCTTATGGAACAGTGTACGTGGGTTGTCACAGGAACTCGCAAAAGATCACAGGAACTCGCAATTTTTTTGTATTTATCCATTCTCGCTTTGTGAAATCAAATATAACATTCTTGAATTTATCGTAAGAAACCTCTGATAATTGTAGCTACGTATTTGCCATACAGTCAGACACCAAACTGACTCTGAGGCAAATAAGTAGTTAAAATTATCACCACCTTGCCGGGTGAGGGTTTATATACGAATTTTATAAGAGTAAAACAACACACCAAGTATATGGAACAGTTAATTATAAGAATGTTTTGACTTACTACTACTATAGATGCTAGATGTGCACCTATTATAGCGTAACATCCACCACTCGCACCGACCAGGTTAACATTATAGTCAGTCACAGAGTGAGCTAGGGAACCTCCTATAACACCACATAGATATACGATCATTATACGCCACCATTTATGTACAATCTCTAACGATAAACCTAACAATAACTGGAACAACAAGTTGGTGACTAGATGAATATACCTGAAATAGATGATAAGTCAATGTCAGAAATTCAAGTTGCAAAAGTTGCCCCAAAGCCAGGGCATAGGGAGCAGCCGCTTAGAGGTAGGGTGCGCGCTTCTGGATCGAGAGGCCCTAGGTTTAACCCCCGTCTGGACCACTGGTTAATTTCTATAAGCAAGAATAATGCTCCATTCAACCAAGATGTAAATTACTAAATTGGTACCTGTGAGGACAGTACCGGGGTATCTATTCCTGGGAGCCGCAGATCGATGTTTTCTGCCACACCTGCAAGAAAGAAATAGTCTCCCCAGGCAGACATGAACGTAGGTTTCCAATTGGTAGCCCAATGAGCATGGGAAGTTAAAATGTCAAATGGTGATTAAGCGGCTAAACAGCTGAAAAGAGCCCTTAACAATTGGTAAATTAACTAATTTTAAAACGACCCAAGGGAGCACACTGGTCTTTAAAATATATCAACGATACATTTTATGGCTTTAACTGCATTCCAATTTGAACACCTCTCGTATCTCTTAAAAAGTTGAATGTTATTAAAAGGGTCTTCTGGAAGACAAATTTGATAACAGTGGTCACAGTTCACAGTTCACAATTCACAGAACGCATCATGTACCATGGAGGGTCTTTACAGAGAATATGGACTATGTCACACGTATACCCCTTGATGGACTACACACGTCGTGAGTACAAACTCAATATTTTGAGAAAAACTGTCTGAAAATTACGCTTTATTTATTGAAAAAACAAGCTTTTTAACTTCAGTTTGGTCAACAAGACAAGTTTCGATTTTCATGAAAATAGGCCCATAAGAAGCGCCTTTGTCGTGCATATTTCAAATATTTGTCACCCTTATATGGTCGTAAGTAGTAGTTACGACCTTCTCATTCTAAGCCAGCGATATATATCTACTTACCCCTGATGTACTAACATATATGTTATATATCTCCAAGCTTCATATCGCCTGTGTGGTTTGTACATGAGTGGATTATGGGTAGGAAGACCTGTGAATGCTGTCACGTGACCACCAGAACGCTGTAACTCGACTGTGTAATATATAAATGTACAGATCTGAAAATAGAAAATATAGTGAATATAATTTAATATAATTTTAAGTTGTGTTTAAAAAAGTTACGGGGCTTCAATTTGTGTCCTTAAATACATAATACATTACACTCGAAATACTGCTTTCTGTAAACACTCAGTAAAATAAAATTCGGTGGTACACCAACGTCAACAAATATCCTCTGTAGCGAACATTTTTGTCATTAAATATGATTAATTGACGAGTTTATGATGTCCATAAACCATTGTATGCTCATTGTGTGATTATATTTCTATCCTATATACAGCAACCTGCTGTAAGCACCTACCTCAATAATACTGATCACTATCATGAACACAGGTGGTGGACGGCATGTATAATTCTGTAAGAAATCTTCTCGCATCGACTTTGGCACAATATTGTAAACCGCTGCACCAACAAATTTCCTCATTGCTGACTTCTCATGCTTTGTTAGCTGACTACTGGATCCAAAATACTGAAAATATATACATCATTATTTACTTATACACTGTTTATTCAAAACATTTATACAGGCATCCCGGCTAAACTGGTAACCTAATTTCCTTATCCAGAGGTACCATTTTTTTTCATAAATTAAGATAATTATATGCAACTCATGGTTAGGTTTTTATGCGTCAACGCGTTGAATCTCTAGATATATAGAAACACTGCTGGTTCACACGGGACCAGGACAAGGTGAACGAGTAGTATACATATGACTGAAAGATTGTTGACTAGTGTGGCTTAAACAATATTGAAAATAAATACATTTTTATTGTCTCCGATAATTTCAACTACACTTTGCACTTATTTTCTTATAGTGCTGGCAGCTCGACTTTCTCGTTTTCGATATAAGCAAGGGTAGATAACTCAATAAATATATGTCACATGGTGTTCAGTCTTGTCTGTATGGAATCCTCTAGTGATGGTAAATTAATATTCCAAGTTGCATGTGGATGCATATGCTAGTTTTGAGAAAATGACTCTGACAATAAACTTAGTAACGCGCACATGCAGACGATCACGTCACGACAATAGCTCGACTTTTTGTCTTCCAAAGGTCGAGCTAATAAAATATAGCTCTACCATGTTCATGAATTCAGCATATGTGATGTATGAGTCTTGGTCTGTGTCCGCTTTCTTCAACAATTTCTTCAGTTTGCTTTTAGGTATGACATTAACAATGTCTGTATCATGTAGCTCTGTCTCTAACTCGGACATTCTCACTCCTTCGTTACCATGCTGAAACAACAACAAAAAAACATATTAATTCCCCAAAAACCTTTACTGGTACGGACATATTATTTTCCTATTTTGGGCCCATATGTGGGCATAAAATTTTGTAATATGTGCGGCCTAAAGTTCGAAATATGTATTAACAAATAACAAATAACTAATTCTTATACCTTTAAACCGCACTTATAACTACAACTAAGAACATATAGAACAATGAACGTATGTTAACTTCAGAAGCAGTATGAATCATGGACATGACACGTGTACATACAGTAATCCCAGTATGAAACTATTACACCGCCCTCAAGAACGGTCCTTGTTTCGCATGGTTATTTTCAGCACCGTGTACTATTGCGAGTTTTATTAAAACTGTTATAATACAATGTAGGAGGTCTGGTCATCTGGTATAATATACTCGTAATAGTTATAAATACTGCTCAAAGCTTGGTGCTGGGTCAAAACTATTGTCCATGTGAATTATAAGTTGAATAAGATAGGCTGGCTGAATTTTCAGAAATATATAGTATTTGATCAGCAATATTGTAAACGAATAGAAAAGTATACAAAATGTGACGCCTAATGCCTAATTATAAGCTCAGTCTACCGTAAATGTTGGCGGTATGATAGCATAATTATATTACAATGAAATATAAAAATAAACCATGTTTTTTATGAAACGTTTCATATAAAGATGGTGTTATCATACTTACTGTTTGAAACAACTATTCGTCGGGAACGGTTATGAAATATAAACAAAATGTAAGTTATTGCATCTTGAATAAAATGAAAGATCAACGACACTTACCACATGGTAAAATTACTACCAGCACTTACCGTTATATGCGATAATACAATTACTAATACTATACAATACCAGCGCTTTTCCGACGATACAAGGTTTTAAAATATTCGAAAATACCAGGGACCTTATTCACCAACATTGTAAGTCTAAAACTCAGCATAAGACTTTATATTGCCAAACGTTCTATTCACTCTCGTGTTGTTTTTTATAAATGTACCGATTTTGATATAAATGGGTATACATGTTCTAACACATATATATATAATCAAATAAAATTTCATATGGTTTATTCCAATCGCGAAGATTAGGCAATGATAACGTCAATTTTAAGTCTTAGCCGTTTGAATTTCAGTCTAACGGCGTTGGCGAATAAGGCACCTGTATTGTTATTCGATGATAAAAATCCTCATTATTTGATCATGTATCAGCACACTATTCGACAGTACTAGACTGATTATTCGATATTAACAACAATCTAACGTAAATTGTACCTCGAAAGTACAAAATCAACACCGTTTTTTTTCGATAATTAATACGATTATCATTATTCAATAATACCAGCAATACATTGTATACGTACTTCGAGAATTCAATATTCATTTTCTATTATACATTCACAGTTATTCAAAAGTTTACATATGTGATATAACAGAGATGGTTATTCGATCATAACTATAATTCGGTAAAACTTACATTTTCCATTTCCACTTTGAAATGTTCCTCTTGTGCAACAGTGTGTTGTCTTTGCAGACTATGTTTCTGCTTATAACGGTTCCCACAGCATCCGCACGCCATAGTGCTCCAACCGTGTCAGGGAACTTAGTCTTCTGATAATAAGTCCAGAATGTCTACCAACTTATTTTAAATAAATGTTGCATACAGCTTCTAGTCGTAACGAACAAGTACATATTCTTTCACCGCATCATTGTGTGTTTGGGTAGAACTACTAAAATAGCAGGAATGGCACCAAAACTGGTCAAGAATAGTCCATGAAGTTAAATCATGAATTCACGCTTCGCAGGTTCAACTTCAACTTAATCCAACCATCAATGACTCGGTTAACATTCCGTGTCAACATCAGCTGAATAAGGAAAACATTCACAATATTATACAACTAAGTAAAACATGTTTCAAGTACCAGGGCAGTTATCCACATATGAAGTTATCAACCCATTACTGATGTTGTGTGATGTATGTTGTATTGATAATGCATATATGTGCAAATACAGTTAAACTTCGTTATGACGAGCATCGATACCACGTGCATCCGGCCTATCTCGAGCAAGTTTTAAACTAGAATCTTTTTTATCACAAATACATTTCATGTGGTTATTTCGAACACCCGGTTTCTCTCGAGAATCACTAATCACTAATGTTGGGACTGATGTATGTATAGCATTGTACATGTAGTGTCCTTTCTTTCGAACGAGCAAAGTCAATTTGACTTATCATACCTATCTTCTTATCTTTTGCACACAGTACTGCACGAAACTCTTATTGAAGTATTTTACATATTACACGTACATAAGTCGAGGGGAAAAACTAACACTGCTACTAACCTAGTCTGGCCACCCGACTAGATAATATTTTAACATTCAAATAGCATAACTGTTTCAATTTTAGCTAGATTTGATTGTAAGCTTGATTACCTAGTATGTTTGGGTGCAAAGGGAAATAATTTCATGAGAAAAGAGTAGATTGAGGAGTTGTCTTTATAAACATAGAGTATGATATAGTCGATTCAATAAGTAATACCAATAAGGGAAATATATCCCATTCATAGGTTAGCGGTGAATACCGTTTACTCATGTAACGTTATATAGCTTTTACTCAGTCAAAGCTAGATAACATATCTTACCTACCGGACGACAGTATATTGATACCCGTTCTCTATTGACTTTGAAAGAACTGTATACAGCCTAACATCATACGTACAACAGTATGGCTGTTGGACGTAGAAGTACATGAAGACTATATAGGTATTTATCTTACTGTTAGTATGCCAACTATCTTGATCTGTCTGATTGACTTTTTGGCCGTTTGTTTCATTTGTACGCGGTGATAAATGTCTATATTTGTGCACTTATTACGTATTTCGATTATACGTAGCGTATAACAATAGCTATTACGTCGTAGTATTTTAGTAAACGCAGTGTTCTAGGGGAGGTAATCCAGACTATTAGGTCTCATCGGGTTCGCAACGACAACCAATTCTAAATGTTGAGTCTTTATATGAATTTCTGCCATCCCACCAATACATAGTGCTATTTAATTAAACAATTACCACACATACATGTCTCTGATCAATACGAGTGCATATACACTCATTCCGATAAATCAAATGCATCCTCGAAAACCTAGGCGACACTTCGCTCTTGCACTCACTCGGGAGTCAGGAGTGGAGTCACCGCTGGGTTTTCGAAGATGAGTCAAAAGCATATACCAGTTTTAATAGCAAGTTAATAAATGTTCAATATACATGCCGGCATACACAAAAATGTAGATACAACCTTAATCAATTGATTCAAGTGTGTTTAGGAAATGGACACTTTGACTGTACATTGTTTAAAACATAAGTGTCTCGTGACAACACGTCAGAGATGGCGATCGTTTATCACCCCATTAGTACATGTATAAAAGGGATGAAACTGAAATTCTGAGAGATTAGAACTCCAACATGGAATTAATCTAATATGGCCGATTAGTCACTCGATAGTTTAAGAGTTAAGATAATGGCTACTGAAGCACATTTTCGTCTTGGAACTGTAGCCAAGTCATGTGGTATTGCTAGACTACAGGTAGTCCAATTCCCAGTCGTACTATACATGTAGCTGTTTAGTGGTGATCTACGGGAGGAAATCTAGACTGGTGACCGACCAGGGTGTTTATAGGAGCTCCGAAAAGTTTGCAGCAAGTTCGATATTCAATTTTTAACTGCACGCGAATAACGAGGCAACAATGATTTCGTTATTCGACATCCTTTCGCCAATTTCGAACTGGTGTCCCAATCTGCTGCTAGCAGCGAGTTCGTTATTCAACTTGATAAGAAGCAGAATACTGAAATAAGTTCGAATCTGCTACCAGCAGCGAATTCGTTATATTCAATTTAATAAGAAGTCGAAGACGTTATCCACGTGCAGTTAGAAATTGAATATCAAACTACAAAATGTACGAACTTCAAACTTGCTGCTTACTTCTCAAAGCTGTTTAGAGGGTAGAAATTGTTGGTACTATAATTACTGGATAAGTATCTCTCTATCCAAATTGGCTATCGTTCTCATCAGGGATGCCAATATAATAAAACACAACTCTCATTTGGTAACATTGATTCCAACGTATATGAACACTTTTTCAACCACCTTGATTTCACTTTATTTTATTTTTTAATTGACCACATAACATTGCCATATCGCTGGCTTAGAATGAGAAGGTCGTAACTACTACTTACGACCTTTTAAGATAATGCATAATTGAAATCCATGAGCCCATTTTCATGAAAATCGGAAGTTGTCATGTTGACCAAACTAATGTTTTAAAAGCTTGTTTTACCATAAGTAAAGAGTGATTGTCAAGAATGTTTTCTTTGTTTTCTCAAAATATTGATTTTGTAGTTACCACCATCTCATTCTAATCGATATGTTTATATGTCTTTGTTTTTATTTTGTACCTCATATCATCACTTTTTGAATGATATTTAAATTGTTGGGAGCAGGTTCATTTTTCATTAATATTCGGATTGTTTCTACGCTCAGCGGATTTACTTAATATTTTTATCAACTTGTTCACATCTCGTACCATTACAAATCGTTGTTATTTTTCTATATATCTACCGGTCACATAATCATTTCACATTTCGTTAAATTATATATATCAAGGACCGCAATGGAAATAAGATCTGCATGTATGTGTAGCTCTTTTTGCGCCATCCTTTAAATGTATTGTTGATTGAGATGACTTTATTATTGCTTCTGTGTTAGTTTATTGTTATTTGTATGTGGCGATATATTTTGTTAGGTTTAATTATGCATTATACGTAGAATAAATCTAAAATCTATGTATTTTGTGCTGCGTGTATTGAATAACTGAAACTGAAAAGATACTTTCATACCTAACCTTAATTTATAACATTTCGTAACACAAATATCAGATTTCGTACAATATAGTAAAAAACTAGAGATTATGGGGTACATGTATATAAATCTCATTTTACATTTTATATGGGATGGTTTAAAATGTGTTTTAATATCTCGAGACTTTACTATACTATATTGTGACACACTTTGGGTTTGTGTTATGGTATAAAATGCATTGACCGTGACGTCATATTAAAACATAATATAATCCGTTCATAAACATGTTGTGTAATGCTTGAATATCTTAAGAAATATTCTACAGATTAATGCAAACATCTACAAAATCATAAAAAAAATATTCCGATTTTTCGCCATCAGAAAAGTGTACGTTAAATTGACTCTCAATCAATAGAAAATACCAATTCTAGAACATATAAGCACTATGTCTGTTAACCGTTCTATCATCTGATACCGTGTCAAATAAAAACACGAACAGATACATCAGCATGTAGAAGTTTTTTAACCTGTCAACTCATACATAACTTCACAGTCTATGGTGAACACTTCAGAAAAGTCACTCCAGGAAAGATGGATGTTAGAAATATATGTGTATATGTTTACATATATAGGCCTTTTTTCTTGTTTATGTTATTGTTAAAGGTATATGTGTATGGCGATTTGCTATGAATAAATTGTAAGTAGTAAATATAAAGTGTGCATGCAGCTACCATGTAATTATTATTTCAATTTTGACAGGTAAAAAACTTCACATTTTACAATGCAAAACCAGTCGTTAGTATAAAACCAATGTTTACCTTATGATTTCCTTTTTGTTTACTTCTGATATATATAACTAATATAAATCCATGTATAATAAATAAATATTTACAGCCCGTGACTCCTTGATCCCACATCAAACGAACGTATTCAACGTATTCATGTCAAATCTACACCTTGAGTAAGAAATCATGTATCTAGTAATATTACCCAGAGATACTTCCTCATTTATCATTAATATCAATGCGAGATATAACCTTACAATACGCACATTGATTATAAGCCAGCGACTATACAATAATGGTTGACCTATTTCACTAGTATTACTATATATAAAATAATAACGTGGTACTCTTTTATCAAAGGACTTACCAATCAAGTCGTAAACTTCAAACGTTCAATACCGGTAGTAAAGGCCAAAGTATTCTTCAAATCCTACCCTAAGGAAAGATAGGGCTTGTAGGGGTCTGTCACGACGGAATGATAATTGATATCGAACAACCCTTTACTGGCCACAGTTTATATCCGTTAAAGGGCTATAAATAAAAAATAATTAAATTTGAACGTAACTTATGACTTCAGTAAGCGCTTTGATAAAACATAACTATAGTATGTAAACAAAGTTTCACCCGGAAATTTAAAACCACATTCTACCCTTACACATCAAATACTAAAACAATCCTAACCTTTGAACTTTAGTCGTAAATGTCCCATATCTTACTATACTCGATGTTAGATTATTTACCTATACATGCAAAAATACGTTTTAATGGGTACTAACATTTCAATGCGAGTATGTTTACATTTAAAACGTTGGTTGAAGTATGTACACTGTACTATAGATATATTATAATTTATAAATACAACAATCATATCGCTGACTTAGAATGAGAAGGCCACTTACGACCGTATGAGACGGATGCATATTTGAAATATGAAACATTAGGCGCTTCTTTTGAGCCTATTTTCAGGAATATCATGCTGACCAAACTGAAGTTTAAAAAGCTTCTTTTACTATAAGTAAAGAGCGATTGTCAGACTTGTTTTCTTCTTTTCTCAAAATATTGATTTTGTACTTACGACCCTCTCATTCTAAGCCAGCGATATTAAATTATGTTCGACAATTCGTCTATAATAGCCTTATATAATGATAAAGTTTGACTGAGTTTTTTTAGTTTGGATACATGTATATTTGTACCTGTATAATGGCTTAGACATACGTGGCTCTATTCGTTTTGGCCTATCATATACTCCGTATTTAGCCATCATTTGGTATGGCTATACTCTGACAGGCTATATCCGTAGTTGGCTACTCGTAGCTAGTATGTTCTTGTTCGGCAAATTGTGTTATATGATCCGAGACAACTGTTGCTTGTATTGTACTTGCATGGACTCAATTCCCCCAACGATTATCAGCAGATAAGTTACACATTCAAGTCAGAAATGGTAAAGGGCACAATGACCTAGACCTTTTGACTACTTAACTCAAAAGCCATAGGCGTCATCTGCGATTGTTGGTCAAACTACATGTAAAGTTTGAAGATCCAAGGGCAAAGCTTTAAAATAAATTAAAATAATTTGAAAACATAGATTTATTTTCTATTTCTTTTTTACGAAAATACATCAACCATAAAAAATTAAAAACATCTAAATACAGTTCCAAAAAGGCTCTCTTGTACGTTTATAACTAGTGGGAAAACGTTTAAAAGGTCATGAACAACTTAACAACTTTCTAATCGAAGGACGAGCTTTGTCTACTTCTTCCACTGTGTTATTTTTGTTAAATTGTGTTCTTTCGTACATGGCCTTTTGACTTTTTGATGTCCGTGCATGATAGTGAAAAAGCCGATGAACATTTGCGCTAACATTTGCTCTTGAACATGCGCACATATACTAAACAATCAATAGACAAAAACGTCCTCCAAATGTATCTTGACAAAATGACAAACACACCTTATTGGACGCGTATGTTTGGAAGTTTTCTGACACATGGATCAGAGTAAAAATGGTCATGAATATTACATACGGTAATTCTAATGTAAAAAAGAGGTAGTATAACAAGTGTGAGGTAGAAACAAAGGCATCCACCATATTTGAGGTAGAAAATGTATACTGAAACAAAGGCATCCACCATATTTGAGGTAGAAAATGTATACTGAAACAAAGGCATCCACCATATTTGAGGTAGAAAATGTATACTGAAACAAAGGCATCCACTGTATTTAAGGTACACTAGCCTTCAATACCTATGACAGCCATTTATTCATAAAGGCTGTCGTTCTGCCAAAGGCTAACTCTCGTGCTTGTTTGTCATACCTCGGACCAGTAGAATCACAAAATGCATGGCCACAATTTTCATACAAAAAAAGTTCAAATTTATCATTATTGCATTGTTTCTGTTTCAAAATTTCCGCATCTTCTTTTGTAGAAAATCCTTTGAAAGTGTCATTTTCTGCAAAATGTGCCTGTACTGGAATACGTATTTCACTGACGTCGCATAGCCCAGCACTTGGAATACCATAAAAAGGGGCGGAGGCTGAAATCTCTTTCACCATAGCTGCAGCTGCCAATGACAACGCCCCACCCATACAAAATCCTGTCACGCCCACCTGGATATCAAAAACCATGTATAGAAGATTAGTGCAGAATATATAGCACCCAAGTAGCACCCAACAAGTATTCTCAACCTGTAAGTTTGAGCACTGGATCATGGTGCACACTCACGTGGTCCATGACGTCACATTTTAGGTATTACGCCCAGTAAAATATAATACACAAACAAAAGCATGATCAACTATCATTTCAACCAAGAAAAATCTTTAAATGAGGTTTTATTTCATAATACATGTATGTTTTTGTGATTCATGCTTAACCTTAAGAAAAACTTTTTTAAATCAGAGCACTCAAGTACCTTGATCAATATATGGTGTTTTGACATCATTTTTGGGAAGGAGAACGAGAATACATGATCTCCTACCTTTGTACAGCCAATACTTATAAGATGTTTAGCAGCACCTCGGATATCTTCTACAGCACCTAGCCAATCAAGGTTGTCCATCATATGTCCGGCTGTTTCATAGTCTTCAGTTATTACACCGCGGTATAAATCAGGAACCAGTGTGACCAATTTACCTTGTTCTCCCATCTGTTTTGCCACTCCTTTTATCTGTTCATTCATTCCCCACCACTCCTAAAAAGTTTAGTTTATACTAATTTATTTAAGGTCGATTGCGAAACAAGTTTTTCAAACTTATATTAATCACTGTCGATACCTCATTCCATCGCCATGGGGGTATGAGAGAAGAGAAAGCAGTTTCCCTTACACGCTGAGCGTCTAGCAAGGGAATTTCTGGTATCATTTCTATTTCATCTTTGGTAGGACGCGGCCTGTGATCGAACACGGGACCTTCCTAAAAAGTCAGCATCAATGAATGTATAAGTCAAAACGGCCATCACCTGGACTCGAAAAACCTGGGTTCTCGTAATACTGATGCTCGCCATATTAGAGCAAGTTCGTCATGACTTAGCAACTTGCTCGTTATAGACCGGGTACTCGTAATATCGATACTCGTCATAACGTAGTGTTGCTGTATTGGTATATCAAAATATAGAATGTTATAAGACTGCATGTATAACTATATACAGTATAATAAGGGCAGTGGCAACTTCTAAAGTACTAATTCAGGTGTAAGCAAAAAGTTCATTTAATCGTGTTATATAAAAGTACAACAACCCGATGCGGAATTTTTGTAACGAGTACTAGTATTTTAATAATACATGTACATTGAAGTTATTTTCGTGTGGTCACTAGTTGTTTTGCCTGGAAGTCCTTTGTAAAATAAGATACCCGATTATCCCCAGTTTTATTATGCATTAAATTACAGTGTACTCTAATTTCCATTTATGTGTTTATAAGTAACACCCCAGGAATCATCTAAAATCTCTAAAAAGTGTCCCACGGCGACATTTCGTAGTTGCAAATCGTTTATGTTTAAGATCATTGTTCCAACACAACACAAGCTGTTTCCGGTGTTTTTGTTCATTCAAAATTAAGAATAAAGCACTTTTACAAATCATGTCTATCATTAACGACAACTGCAAACTTCATTGATTCTTGATATGATTATTTAAGTAACTCTTAGCAATAATTGGTGTTTTTATTTTAATTTGCAAGCAAAAAAAGAATTCAAAATATTATGTGATTATGATTTCTAGCAGTTGCAAAAGAATCACGATAATATTGTATACTAGTACATTTGTAGTACAAATGTTTAAAGTAGACGTTTCTTATTTGTCTGATATATCGCTGACTTAGAATGAGAAGGTTGTAAGTACGAAATCGACATTTTGAGGAAACAAGAAAATACTTACGGCCTTCTCATACTAAGCAAGCGATATATTACCTGTAACACGATCAATCCTTTTGTGGTTTCCCTCACATCACCCTGGAGAAAACCAGGACATTCTCCTTTCTTATTGGCTGAATCAAACTTACAATATCCATTCTGATTGGTCGATCCAACACAACTGCTAGACATATTCTGAAATTCGAAAATGTACATATCGGCATGATATCGCTGACTTAGAAGGAAAAGGTCTTAAGTACAAAATGGATATTTTGAGAAAACAAGACAAAATCTGTTTGGACACTAGTCTTTTCTTATGTAATAACAATATTTTAGGACTTCAGATTCGTCAACATGAACCAGAACAGACGCTACGAACATGCCCCATAAGTACACTATCGCCACACTTACAAAACACAAGACTGAACAAAAATAAAACTGATACAGAATTACGATGTTAATTTTCAATCAAATTATTATGTGTAAGTTAACTTCTTGACAAAAGTAATACTCTGAGTACTAGTATTACAGAGGTAAATTACTTAGCTTTTCGGAAGTTATTTACTTCGAATTAAGCAATGACTAAGGACAGTGCAACCATAGTGACGCTGAGGTAATAAGTTATAGGTCATTTACTTAAATATGACATATTCCATTAACAAAGTATTGCAGAAAACTTTATTTATAAATTTAGTATTTAGTATAAATTTAGTTTAAGCATTGCATTATTCAATGTCATTAACTTAAATTGCAGTAACTTTATAGTGTTATTAAAGTCATTATCTTACTTCTACTAGAAGTGTTTCACAAGTCATTTACCTAGAACCGTAGACATAACCTCTAAAAGTGGGAGCCTCTGTTCCATTTAAGTACATTTGTCCGTTTATTGTATATCCGACCACTACTCTAGTTGGATAAAAAAAAGTGTTCATTCAACGTGTTTCAAGATTGACAGTTATAAATATTGCGTGTTTCTAATCAGACTTCTTGAACAACGACTACGACTCACTATTATAACGCACGTACTTACTTGTTAATGCTTAAATTCCCAAAATCTAAACAGCTGATACATGTTTCATGTTTCACTCGTGATCTCACTATAGCTATTGGGGTGGGAGTGTCGTGTAGTATTGATTGATCGTTCTTGTTACCGAGGCGGTTTGGACTGGACAAGTTGGGATTTGAAATGTCGAAATGGCGCCTTTTCCAGAATCTATATTTTACAATTTTAGTGCGCAAAAATAAAAAAAAACCTAGATCTAATTTGTAAACCACATCACAATTTTATCAACAGTGGTCTTAATTAATTGACACAAATTTAGGTCTTTGATTGAAACAGCATAGTTAACGCACCGTTTTGCCAAAAATACAAACTGTTAGCGGTTTTTCACTGCTAGATTTATAGTGACAAGGTGAGCTGTTGTGATCACTCTTCGTACGTTGTCCGTCCGTCCGTCGTCCGTCCGTCAACAATTGGCTTGTGTTCACTCTAGAGGCAACAGTTTTGATGCAATCTTCATGAAACCTGGTCAGAATGTTGTTCTCTATAAAATCTAGACCAAGTTCGAAACTGGGTCAGGTGGGGTCAAAAACTAGGTCACTAGGTCAAATCTTAGAAAAACCTTTTGTTCACTCCAGAGGTCACCATTTTGATCAAATCTTCATGAAACCTGACCAGAATGTTGTTCTCTATAAAATCTAGACCAAGTTCGAAACTGGGTCATGTGGGGTCAAAAACTAGGTCACTAGGTTAAATCTTAGAAAAAACTTGTGTTCACTCCAGAAGTCGCTATTTTGATCCAATCTTCATGAAACTTTGTCAGAATGTTGTTCTTCAAAAAATATAGACCAAGTTCGAAACTGGGTCATGTGGGGTCAAAAACTAGGTCACAAGGTCAAATCTTGGAAAATTATTGTTTTCACTCCAGAGGTCACCGTTTTAATCCAATCTTCATGAGACTTGGTCAGAATGTTGATCTCTATAAAACCAAGGCCAAGTTTGAAACTGGGTCATGTTGTAGCGTAACGGGGTGGTTACCTGTGGTTACAGACTAAATAATTAATAATATTGGACCAGGTGATAATCTATATAATACAATCTCTACTTCTGTACTTAACAACATATTCATGTAATGCTGTTTGGTAGATTCTAGTTTGACCATATGATTAAGTATGTCAATAATAATACCCTTAAGTATGAACAGCGCACAATACATCTCGATAATTGTGTCTGGGTGATGTAATATGATTTAAGACCACATGTCTACCACATGTCTGTTTGACGAGCTAAGTTAGTTACTTACTGGACTCGAGAGTGGGCGGTTGTGCCTTGGAGAGGACGCACTGAGCGAAGACTAAGGTCTGTATAAGACCTAAGCTCGAGTGTATGTCCAGTTAAATTACAATTAAATAACAACAATAATATGTGGAATATGTTGAACTATTGAACTATTGATTAAACTATATACTATACGATCAGCGACAGTGTTCCGTTGTTTTAATGACTACGTAACAATAAAGTGGTGTTCGTGACCGTAGGATTCAGGAATTGGGAAGTCAACCTCCAATGACCCAAACAAAAAAAAATTGGAGTAAATGATTAGTAAAATACCACTGCTATACTAGTAAATGACTGTTTAGTCATTTACTGTAGTCTTTCACTAGTATAGCATTAAATGCTTGACTTGTAAATGACTTTTTCGTGATAGTCATTTACTAGTCATTTATTAAGTTAGTATCTTACTAGTCTTTCACTGTACTTGAACAATTTGGGAAAGTAATTTACTAGTCATTTGTTATACTTAGTATTTGAAAAAAGTATCTTACTAGTCTTTCACTGTACTTTAACAATGGGAAAAGTAAATTACTAGTCATTTGTTATACTTAGTATTTGAAAAAAGTATCTTACTAGTCTTTCACTGTACTTTAACAATGGGAAAAGTAATTTACTAGTCATTTGTTATACTTAGTATTTGAAAAAACCCAAACCAAAATACTAGCATGCTGGATGCACGCTAAACAAGATTGCGGTCCAAAATTTTTTAATTTTGTTATAGACAGTGACAAGCGCGTGATATCTCAAGCATAATATCATTCCGCAAGCTTAATGTTATAAGAGGTTATGGCAAGCGTGCGATGTGAGAACTAATGTACTGATTTTGTTTCGTTTGGTTTTGGCTAAAATGTCTAAGTCCAAATTGATAGATAATATTAACAAAATATGAGAACATTTTTTTTTATTGATTTGACATCATGATGTATAAACATCATATCAAAAAACATTGTATTCAGATGAAATAGGTGCACTAAAAACTTGTATTTATAAAATTTTAACACAAAAATTGTGGTTATCAATCAACTATTCTCAATCAATCAATCAATTATTGAGTTAATGTGACACAACAAATTCCATCATAAGAAGTTTGTGATATACCTTTTGAAAACTCACTAATTGATCTGCAGAAATGTAATTTAATAATCTACTATGTTTTTATCTGTCAGTTTAACTAGCTACACATAGAACTGACAGTGTTGTTTATTTATTTATTCATAATATTGCAATATTTGTATCAGTGGTCAATTATCTAACCTACAGGCTGTAAATTGGTTTTGGCTATGACTTGCTAACCACACAGATCTTTTCAATTAACTCCTTGTGCACTTTCCTATACACATACACAGAGAGACAGGCTAATAAGCCCCTTAATCTTATATACCTGATTATATGACTGATAACAGATGGTCATTGATTGGTCAGTTTGAACAAGTTTCTAGGTCACTGGATAGTTTGAACAGGTCAGAACTCCCATTTCTTTGTGTTGTTTATTTACATGTTGGGAAAGTTGGCACATTGTTTGCAAGTCTTTTTGCTGTTTTGTAAAATGTTTAGATTTGATGTTTCATGAAGGTGGTTTGAGTTTCATGACTTCAATTTGTTGATTACAAACAACAACAATAAGGAGTATGGATTATTTGTGTTGGATATTTCATTACCAATAGATATGAAGCCTTCAACAGGAAGAACTGGAAAGTGTAAGTAAATATATTACATGCATCCTTGTACATTGTATAACAAAACTGCTATTTTAAAGCTGAAAGATATAATCATAATGATATTAAAACTTGAAGTATACTGTGAATAATTTCTGAAAGGCAAAAAATAAATTTAAAACACTGAAAACTTTTTGCTCAGTTTCACTAGTATAATTTATAGATATATCTGTAATTATGATTGTTCTATTTTACAGAGTATTGGCCAGAATGACTTGATTTCTGGAAGTCTCGAGAAGACATTAAATGATTTCGATCAGTGTGTGGTTTCAATGTCAGACTGCATATACAGTAACAGGTAAGCAAATTTAAAGAATTTAATTTATATATCAGTGCTTTTAATAGTTAATTTGTATTGCTAAGCTGTCATGTTTTGTTTTGGTGCTATGACGTGTTGTATAATGTTGTTTCACATTTTTGTTGTAAGGTCATTTTCAACTCTTGAGTATGGCCCTGAACTTTGAGAGATAATGGCAATTTACTTAGTAAAGTGAAAGCAAAAGGGGCTTGATGACATTAAACTAGCATGACGAATGTCAGTATGAATTAATTATCATGATTGCGGTATGTATCGGAATTAAAGACAGTTCAAGAACTGTAGTTACGTTTATTTTTTACTTTACATGAAATTAACAATTTTGATTTTAATGATGTTGATTTTTATTTTCAGATGATGTGTCGGCATATTTTGATATGAAATCTGCGATCAATGAATAATCAGTTATTTTTGGAGAAAATTAAAAACATTAGAAAGTGCTTATCTATTTTGAAATGTTTGTGTTTTTGTGTTATTATGCAAGCTTGCGCACGCTAGTTTAGGGTATACTTACTATGAAATAACAATAATCACATATTTCAGGGTATGCCATTCACGCTCTAAAGTCGAACAAAACAGCATTCAAGCGAGCTTGGAATACAAAGATGTGCGCTGCCAGACAGACTGTGCAGAGATTGAGTATGAGGGATGTTCAAAAATAATGAAGACTTGCTGTCAAATAATACAAGTTGTGGAATATGAAAATAATATTTGAATATTAAGAATTCCAAACTATCCAGCAAACTGATGGTATAATTAATTTAGTTTATAACTTATGAAACATTTTTATGGATATTAGAGGTACATATATGTTTTATTGCCTTGACTTTCTGGCACAAGCTTTGAATTGTGATGTGAGAAAATTAATTAATATGTATGAACCATGTTATTGTTATTTTGTTTTCATGAGAAAATAATGAATAAATTGTGAAATTGTTTATTTGTTTTAGTTTTGTCATTTACTAGTCATTTACCTATTATTGATAGTCATTTACTAGTCATTTACGTCTTGTGATACTTTTGTGGATATACAGGGTATAAAAGTCATTTACTAGTCATTTACATCACGTAATAACTTTGGTGCACAGTATGAAGCATAAAGTCATTTACTAGTCATTTACTTAATAGTATTTCAGAAGTAATTTACTAGTATTTTAGAAGTAATTTACTAGTATTTCAGAAGTCTTTTACTAGTATTGTAGAAGCCATTTACTTTCCAATTTCTTTTCCCTAATTAATGAAAAAGTCATTTACTAGTCATTTACTAAGTCATTTACTAACCTCATTTGCATATGAAATTTTGCACTACTGAAGTACTAGTAAATGATTGTATAGTACTAGTCATTTACTCTAGTCATTTACCTCCACATTTTTTTGGTTTGGGGAGTACCGAAATACTAAGCAGGATTCGAGAAAAACACGGAGTAACAAGTGAGTGATTTGGTTATTTTTCTGTACACTTAAACATGACAGATCGAATTATTGGCAAAGATATTAAGAAATTAACAGACAATTTAGAAAATATATACAGTTCATTGCTTAATAATGATTTGAGTAAAGTAGTACCAAATTTTAACGGGGAAAATATTAGAGAATACCAATATTGGATAAATTCGTTAGAAAAATATGCATATTTAAATAAGTTAGATGATCACGGCAAGAAAAATATTTGTTTTCAAACTTCTCGAGGGGTTGTATCAGATTTTATTCAGGGATTTTTAAATGATTATCCTCAGTGTACATGGGCTGATCTAGCAGACAAGTTAAAAGATAAATTCTCAGTGATTACGGATAGTCTCCATGCATTACGATTATTGAGCGAATTTAAACAAAGGCCGAATGAAACTGTCCAGATTTATTATGAAAAATTACTTGATTTAGCAAAAACTGCATATGAGTGTGATGGTCAAAGTTGTAATGAGTTCCCTCCAGTTGTAATCAGGCAGATTATTGATTTTTTCGTGGATGGCTTATTAGAGGAGTCTGTTAAAATTCAATTACTTAGGCAAAATCCTCAAACGTTAGATGAAACATTAAATATTGCAATAAAGGAGCAAAATATTAGAGCAAGACTTAGGTTGAGAGATTTTAAACCATTTAACAGTAAATATCAAAATAGGGATTATAAACAAATTAATGATGTGGAAAGGAATCCACATAGACACCAAGGTGATAAAGTAAATATAGACTATCTATATAGGTCAAAGTATCATCAGAATAAATATCAAAATAGATCTACCTGTCAAAATAGGGATTATTCTATTTACCGTAGAGCAGAGCGAGTTCGTAGTAGACAAAATTTTGACAGATTTTTACACAAGAAAAGGGTTAATCATGTTAATCATCAGAAAAATTCAAATCAGCGAATTTTTAATATAGGAATAGCGGGCAATCCAGATTCATGTGTGATAGATGTATACAATACTAAATACAGAGCACTGGTAGATTCAGGCGCTGAAGTTTCATTGATGAGCAGAAGAATATTTAGAACTTTAGGAAAAAAGCTAGAAATTAAAGATGATAAGATTTTTCTTCAATCAGTTAATGGTGGTTCATTAAAGGTAGATGGTCGCATAGACTTGAAGTTTAAAATCGGTAGTACTGATATGTTGTTGAGAATACAAATAGGAATATTATTCTAGGTAGAGATTGGTTAAAACACCATGATGTGAGGATTTATTTTGATTTAGGATGTTTAAAAGTAGGAAAATCATTTGTTAATTTAGTAGAAGACAGACAAATAGCTTCCTTAGTGAGAATTCAAAGGAATACCGTTCTAAAACCTCAAACTGTCAATTATTGTAATGGCAAACTGAAACAGAACCCAGGAATACGAAATTTTAAAACTTATGAGCTAAGGACAGTAGAAAATGGGTATATAGCATCAGAGCCAGGAATTATGATTGCAAATTCAGTATTCAAATTACAAAAACACAGGAAAATTCCTGTGGCAATCACAAATAACACAAACAAAACTATAAGATTAAAGAAGGGGTGTGTCATAGCTAGAGTAGACTTGCTTGATGATAAATGCATAGCTTCTGTGAGTAACAGACATCAAGCAAGATCACAGCCAAAAACATTCAGTCCGATTGATGAGTCAGAGATTATTACCCCCTCAGAACATTTCCCATATGTAAAAGACCTATTAGCCACTCACCGTGACGTATTAGCAAACAATGACTCAGAGCTCACTGAAACCAGCACAGTGACTATGAAAATCCCTACAAATGAGCACCAACCAGTCCGACAGCGTCCGTATCGTGTTCCCCTAAATGACAGGGATAAAATGAATGAAGCCATTGACGGCATGTTGAAAGACAAGGTTATTAGGCCATCCCATAGCCCCTACGCAAGCCCGGTAATTTTGGTTGATAAACGAGGCGATCAATCGAAGCGCTTTTGTGTAGATTTTCGTAAATTGAACAAGGTTATCGTCCCTACATCATATCCATTACCGCATATTGATGATATACTGGCAAGTCTGGGGCATTCCAAATATTTTACTAGTTTAGACATGAGACAGGGCTATTGGCAGATACCCATTGATGAGAATGACCGTGAAAAGACGGCATTCACAACATTTAGAGGCTTATTTGAGTTTAATCGCATGCCATTCGGGTTGATTAATGCCCCTGGCATATTCCAAGATTTAATGGGTCAAGTTCTAGATGGGTTAGGTTCATTCGCGGTAGCATATTTAGATGACATCCTTGTGTTCTCAAGAACATTAGAAGAACATAAACGACATTTAGAGATTGTGTTTCAACGTATGCGAGATCATAATCTCAAACTCAAGTTAAAGAAATGTCAGTTTCTACAGCCTCAAACTTGTTACTTAGGCTTTGTGATAGACAAAGATGGGATCAGACCTAACCCAGACAAGGTTAAAGCCATGAGGTCATTCCCTGAGCCGAAATGTGTGCGTGATGTAAGATCTTTTATAGGAGCCAGTTCATTCTACAGGCGGTTTGTGCCTTCATTTTCAAAAATTGCAGAACCTTTAATTCAATTGACCCGGAAAAATGTTCCATTTAGATGGACTGACAGCTGTCAGGACAGTTTTGATACATTAAAGGCAAAGCTAGCGCAGATTCCCATGTTAGCATATCCAGATACAAGTAAACCCTATGTGTTGTATACAGATGCTAGTAATTCACATATTGGGGCATGTTTAGTCCAAAAGGTTACCAATCCCGACAGTACGTCCAAGGACAAGGAAATTGAACGGCCAATCTACTTTCTGTCCCATAAACTCAGTGATACTCAAACACGTTATAGCACAATTGAAAAAGAGGCATATGGCATATATTACGCCTTACAAAAACTAGACCATTATCTGCATAATGCTGAATTTACAATCAAGACTGATCACAAACCACTGATAAATTTATTGAACAGTCCCATACAAAACAAGAAAATTCAATTGTGGGCATTGTCTTTGACCGGTTATAACTGTCACATTGAACACATAAGTGGGAAGCACAACGTAATGGCAGATTTTTTCTCTAGGCCCCCGGAATCTGAAAATAGAAAAACAGAAAATGAGTCAGACAATGAGCCAGACATACATGACAATACATACAAAATCCAGTCTCAAGATAACAAACACTCAAATGAAGTTTTGTCAGTAAATGCTATAAATTCAAATGAAATTGACCCAAAACAATATGTGAATGCACCATATGAGAAAACACTTGATTCCATAGAACCTGTTAAGGAATTTGCAGACTTAGACATGGTCACAGAACAAGATAAAGATCCAGAGATCTTGCAGATTAAAATGAAGTTGAGACATGGTCAACCCTCAGATAAGGATAAGTTTTTGGAAATGGATCAAGTAATATATTACATTTCAAGTCCAGATGAGGAGTCTACACCTCGTCTTTATGTACCAAAACACCTTAAGGGTTTAGTTATTAAACAGTATCATAATGAAAATTGCCATCCGGGCACGCAAAGAATGTTTGCTACAGTTAAGACCAAATATTATTGGCCGTCATTGTTTAAAGACCTATACGCATATGTGTCTACATGCGTACCCTGTCAGACTAGGAACTTAAAGAAAATCAGAGCTCCAATGAAAGAGACAAATATAGCACCCTATCCCTTTGCATGTATGTCAATAGACATATGTGGTCCATACGAAACTACTGATAATGGTAACAAATACATCATTTGTTTTGTAGATATGTATTCTGGCTTTCCGGAAGCATTTGCAAGTCCAGATAAAACAACAGACAGTGTTATAAGCTTATTATTAAATGAGATCTACTCACGGTATGCGTGCAATCTGTCCATAATCCATGATGGAGGTTCCGAATTTACATCTCAGGCGTTCAATGAGGTCCTGAAAGAATTAAACATACATAATATAACATGTACGGCTTACCATCCAGCTTCAAATGGAAAACAAGAAAGAATGCACAGAGATTTAAACAATATACTGGCCAAATTAGTTCAGGGTGATACAAAAGCGTGGGATGTACATTTAAATATGGCTCTAGGAGGTATTAGGCACAATGTCTCCTCTAGTTCAAAGTTTTCTCCATTTTATCTATTGTATAACAGAGACCCAGTACTGCCAATTGATAACTTGTTGAAACCAAGAGCTAAGTATCTTGGCGAGGAATACTCAAAAATTGCTTTGCAAGAAACTCACAGAACATTCATGTTAGCATACAGGCACTTGAAACATGCAAAAAGAAGAAACAAAAAGTTTGTAGATAAAAATGCACAAGACATCAATTTTGAGGTTAATGATGCTGTATATTACAAGAATTTCCGTCCGAAAGGTAAATTGTCGCCTAAGTGGAAATCACATTTCAGAATAATTGAAAAGCTGTCTCCTCTGACTTATTTGATTAAAAATCAGTTAGACAATAAAATCATGAAAGTACATGCAGATCAAATACGAAGAGCAAATTTAGATAAGTGGCCTAAAATAAAGTCCTCGAATAAACGTACGACAACCTATGTTGTACGCCCTAGTGATAGTAGTTCTAGTGACACTGAACGTGAAAGTAGTTCAAGTGATGAAAATGACATTGAAAGACCAAGGTTAAATGACATCATGTCAAATAGCTCTGAAAATAATATGAATGCTTCTGCTTACGAAGGCGACACAGAAATTTATGACCCTGAATCAGATATCAATAACAAAGTTATTAGCCATTCGAGTAGTTCAGATTCCAAGGGTATCACAGAAATTGACAGTTCAGATAATGCTATGGAAATAGGCACCGTACAGGCTAGGCAAACCACAGTTAAAAAGGAGTCTAGGGTCCCAGAAATTCAGACCGATATGTCAAATCAAGATTCTAGTAGTTTTAAAGAAACTATGACTATGTATAATAGTATGTTTCTGAGTATACTTGACAAGTGTAAATAGTAAATTGTTTGAGGTTCAACTTACCTGAACTTTGAATTCAAATTCTGTGGTAAATAGTTGTTGTCATCTCGCATTTGTACATGGAATCATTCCACACTAGTGTTAGGAAATGAATTAAATCGAGTTGAAGCTGTTAACAAATTGTTAACAGTTGTAATCTTCAAAAATACTTTAAGATTTTTGTGTGTAAGTTCACACTTCCGGCAAAAAGGAAATTCTCCATTGTAGAGAGTATCTAATCAAAGGGAGATAATTATATACGAATGCTTATTATATCGTTGTCGTCTATTGTAAAAAATATTATGCTAGTAGGGCTTCCAGTGATATCCCATGTATACATTAGTTTTCATTTACTTTATCAGTGATTTAAATCTGATTCATATTAATTTGATGAATGAAGTAATAATTTGGTACTATACCGCTCTTACTATTATTTGTAACAATGGAAGGGAATGATAAATTAATGGGGTATAAAAAAAAATTAAGTTGTATTCGATCTGTCAATAATGAGTGTTTCAGTTAATATACCAGGGATCGAACGCGTTACTTTCCAAGCTACAAGAGGCTATTAACAACTCCCTACTACAAGAGGCTATCAACAATTCATGGTCCTGAAGTGTATACAATAGATGCCTGTTACAACGACACATTTTTTGAAAACCATTCCATCGAAGATGTACATATCAAACACCGGAGTACAATATTTAAAAACATTCAATTATATCTCCGTCATTCAATTGGAGATAACAATTTGCAGATCCATGGGATTTCAATGGATAGTACAATTTTATTGCACAACCGTTTATTGTTTTGGACGCTGGTTCATATTTAACCAGTCCACACATACGCCCGTCAATATGCAGCCTAGGCTATGTGTGGATACAGATGTCGATTATTGTTTGTGGACGCTGGTTCATATATAACCAGTCCATACATACGCCCGTCAATATGCAGCCTAGGCTATGTTTGGATACAGATGTTGACGACCCTAGATGTCTAATACTATCCCAGAATATACATAAACATTATTGTGACAAATTGTGTTCAGTATTCATATGATTCGACCAGCTGATTACGCTGAAAGAACATTACGTGTGTGTGTGTATATATGTACACTATTCTAAGTGCCTATTGCACTAGATATTATTTTATTATATTACATGTATTTTCACCAATATCTACAGTTATAGTGCCGATAATACTTTAACCACAATGTGTGGGGAGGACCAATCGGACGTGTAACCGATGAAATTTATTGTTCGTGTTAACAACATTTTGACTGTTGAATCAACCGTCCGAACTATTTTTTTTATTGTGTTTATTTTCTTACTGTGACATTATTATTAATTTATTTATGTATATATTTTTTCAGGTATGTCATATTGTGTATTGGTTGACATTTTAATTTGAATGTCTACATATTATTATTGTTCATGATCTCATTATAACTTCATGTGGGGGTTTGTAGGTAAAATTTTAAGATAAAATTTCGTAAGAATAGGAGGAAATATTGTAGCGTAACGGGGTGGTTACCTGTGGTTACAGACTAAATAATTAATAATATTGGACCAGGTGATAATCTATATAATACAATCTCTACTTCTGTACTTAACAACATATTCATGTAATGCTGTTTGGTAGATTCTAGTTTGACCATATGATTAAGTATGTCAATAATAATACCCTTAAGTATGAACAGCGCACAATACATCTCGATAATTGTGTCTGGGTGATGTAATATGATTTAAGACCACATGTCTACCACATGTCTGTTTGACGAGCTAAGTTAGTTACTTACTGGACTCGAGAGTGGGCGGTTGTGCCTTGGAGAGGACGCACTGAGCGAAGACTAAGGTCTGTATAAGACCTAAGCTCGAGTGTATGTCCAGTTAAATTACAATTAAATAACAACAATAATATGTGGAATATGTTGAACTATTGAACTATTGATTAAACTATATACTATACGATCAGCGACAGTGTTCCGTTGTTTTAATGACTACGTAACAATGTGGGGTCAATAATCGGATCACAAGGTTAAATCTTTAAAAAAAAAGCTTGTGTTCTCTCCAGAGGTCGCCGTTTTGATCCAATCTTCATGAAATGTGGTCAGAATGTTGTTCTCCAAAAAATCTATGCCAAGCTCGAAATTGGGTCATGTGGGGTAAAAAAACTAGGTCACTAGGTCAAGTATTAGAAAAATCTTGTGTTCATTCAAGAGGTCACCGTTTTGATCTAATCTACATGAAACTTGGTCAGAATGTTGTTCTTCATAAGATTTAGGTCAAGTTCGAAACTGGGTCACTAGGTCAAATCTTAGAAAAATCTTGTGCTCACTCTACAGACCCCTGTTTTGATCCAAACTTCATGAAATATGGTCAGAATGTCAGTTGTACTGATACCTAGACCACTAGTAGGTCAAAACACTCCAGAGGTCACCGTTTTGATCCAATCTTAATGAAATATGACCAGAATGTTAGTTGTATTGATACCTAGACCAATGTGCAACAGGTGAGCGACCTAGGGCCCTTTGGGCCCTCTTCTTTAAAAAAATTTGATTTTTTGAGAATTTTTTTCTAATATGGCGGTCTAAAATCGTTATGAATGGTAGCCTATACTCAAAAGTAGGCAGTCACATTTTGTATATTATTGAAAGGTCTTAGAAATCTATGTAAAAAACTTAAAAGTTAGTAACGTTATGGAAAATAGAACACTGTCGTTGATCGTAAAGTTGTTTAATAGTTCAACATATTCCACTTATTTATATACATGTATGTAATATCAGAATAACAATTTTACATTAGAAAACTTAGATTTTTAAATAACGGATACAGTTACCTAAGAATACCTTCTCAGTCAACGTGTACATGCACAACAATGTCAAATTTAGTATTTTGAATTGAAAACTGAACTAATAATTAAAGAATTTATGTTTACAAACTATTTTATCACATTTAATGCCAATTTGAATGCAAAACATTTCCTAAAACAAGAAAGTTAGAGAGGAAGTATCTATTTTTCAGCTATTTTTCATTATTTGACCTTGAAATGGCATTGACCTTGACCTTTAAGTGGTCAGTTCAGCATGTCTAGTTAATGTACATCATCAAATTAATAATATCCAGGCTAAAACCTGTCAGTTAATGCATAAATAAAAAAAAACATTACATAATATACTATCAGGTGTATCCATAAATTATGGCGGCCATCTTGGACGCCATCTTGGATTACGTGAAACGCTTTATCGTCCCATAAAAGGCTCCCGCCTTTCTTGAATCAACAGACCTTCCCGAACATTTTGGTATATAACATCTCTTGTTGCCTTTCATGGCAGACCCCCAAATTGTCACCAGACCAAAAGCACACATTGAGATAACGTTATAAATAAATAGAAAAGCTCATTTGCAAATTATAACGCCAACTGTCGCGTTTTTAGTCATTTTTGCGCCGTGACTAGACCTAGCTCAACAACCGTAACTTTTATAGATTGGCATGTATCACAACAAAAATACTGCAAAGGAAACTCCGTTAAATGAGTCATACAAATCCCAGATACCATTTTCATACACACAATGGAACTGTATTTTATTTGCTTTGAAAATGCACACATTTATCGGTACCGATGAAAATTATTTTTTAAAAATGACGCCGTGACTAGACTTTTTCAACCAAATAAAATTTATATTTCCTAGGAAAATAATACTAACGTAATCGTTATCAAATGAGATTTCATTGCGTACATAATATATTATATTTCCCTGCCATACTTTCTTTCTGAAACAACTTCTTACGCTACCAGTCTACCTGTTTTCTTATGAAAATATCAAATAGGACATTTTATCCATCACCAAACAAATGCATATATCCGGTACACTTTGTCATTTCTACCTTCATATACGTATCACTTCATTTCCTTCCAAAATGATGGCAACATCATCATCAGTTTGGTTGATTTGGTGAAAGAGCAAAAATGATGTACAATGTTTTGTTTATTGCGCGGGGAAATCATGTTACGTTGGGACATCTTATTTTAGCACCCGCGCGTCAACTACAGCTTAATAATTACGGCTAGTGTAATTAATTAATCACGTTTTAACGCATTAAATTTATTGCATTTTCTTTTCTGAATAGTTTGATATCTTATTTATCTAAGTATTTTCAACAATAAGCGCACTACTATAATTCATGCGTGTGCTACTCGTGAAATTTTGTCATTTCTCGCAACATCGTGCGTAACGTCTACATGTACGCGATTACATGTCCCGACTCCGGGGATTAAGACTGTAAAGCCGGGTTTCCATGGAGCGTATTTTTTACGTGAATATGAGAATATTTACGTGTCAATTACGCGCTGAAAAACTGTTTCCATGAAGCTGAAAACAGACGCGTATGTGGGTGACATATATTGAAAAAAAACGTATGAAATAGCTACAGTTCGCTTGGGTATTTCTTCCTGAATAAATGAACCTGCTGTATTTATTTACAGAGATTTCTTAGAGTCAAATGATTGAATGAAAAACGGTTGACAAGGTCAGTGGAATCATATACATGTACTTAACTTTTTCCTATTTGACAAATATTAAAATATTGAGTAGTGGGATTTTCAGGCTTGACATTGATTACTAATTACCTGACCTGTTACTGTATCTCGCTTTGTTAACAAAAACATCAAACCTCATCAGTGTTTGATCTCATTCAAGTTGATGACAGATATGTTACTTTCATTTTTTGGACTTATGTTGTATACATGTGACAATGTTTTATTCGATTGTAACCATTGAGTATCAAAATGAAGGCATTGATCGATATTGGGAACTTATATGAAATTGAAATATATTGGTTTGTATTTTCGATTAAGGGCAACATTATGCCGATGTCGCGTTTTTAAATCTGTTAACCACACCAAAGACCTAAATTACGTAATTTAGGTCTTTGACCACACACATAATATATCTCCGAAATAGAAAAACACATCAACATTCTAGAAGACCGAGCATCAAGATCAAAAGAGGTGTGCTAGGACACCTCACTAAGTTTTGGCAAAGGAAGACAATGCTGCTGTTTGCGTTCTTAGCGACATCTTCGACGTGTGTCTTCCATGAAAGATTTTCAGACAGAGTGACTCCTAGATATCTTCCTGTCTTGGCTACTGTCGGTGTTTGGCTGTGTATTGTATATGATGCACACAGTCGGTATCGCTTCATGATGAACCGTATGACATCGCATTAGTGGGGTTGAAGGACATTAGCCAATCCTCTTCCCACTTCTATGGCGTACATTTAGGGTCAATTTAAGTTAGGGCAACATGCGACAGTTTGTAAAATAACGTTATATATAGATAGAAGTTGAAAACAAAGTTTGGTAAAATTTAGCCTCGGCTGCAGCTGCAGCTTCCTCGGCTAGCCTCAGTGTAGTAACGGTGCTACCGGTTGTAGGTATACATTTTAGTAACATTTTATTCCTATTTATGATACGAAAACCTGTAGTTCAACCATGCCCATTTATCAGAACACAAGATCCTGTGATCAGTTTGTGTTAACACAGTCTTATGTGCGTGGTATATACTGCTATATGTTTTCATTGTGCATTTAATCCGTACTCTGTATCGAGCCATTTAAGTCACTCAAATGTGTTTGGCCAGAGGGTGTGTTGTTATACGTCACATGAGAACGCACGTGACTTGGTTTTGAAATATCGAGGATTTTTTCACTTGGAAGCATTGAACTTCAGCGGACGCCATTTTACAGGTAATTGTTTATGACATTTTAATTCCTTTGTCTTAGACATAAACTAAATATTTTCTTGAACTGCGGTTGTTGTCAATGTATTTTTTTACCTGCAAGCCCCGATCCGGAAATTAAGCGTCTATTTTAATACCGCGCCATAAGAAACCGCGGGAAAAAGATCAGTTAGGTGAGAAAATGGTTAGTCAATTTTTCATTTTCTTTTATTTTTTTTAACTTTTTATGGGCATATATTAGCATATGAAATCTTCTTACGTGATTACCGAAGTATCATAGAATATATAAAAAGCAGTTTTGGTGTCTGAAATGTGCACATTTTGACTAATTTGAATTTTCAAAACAGGTTTCACTATGTGGGTGGGGTAGAATTTCTGGATTTACCAACTCGCGAACATTCTTGATTGAAATCTTTCAATGCATTGACGAGATGTTTAAAGCATTGAACGGTGCTGGTATGATGCGAGTTTTACTATTTATTAGATTCAAACCACAGGTACGGTAACTATCGTTGAAAACGAAAAAAAATGAAAACATTTCTATTTTGAAATTTTATATTTTTCTTTCAAGGTCCATTTGTTTTGTTTGACTAATTTGAATCACAGGTAACTGTGTTTTTTTTGGAAATTTTATATTTTTCTATAAAGGTTTATTTGTTCTAAATGAACCAGAATTTCAACCAATCAAAAACAAAAATTGACTATCAATATCTCCATAAACTAATTATATTCATATACCACAATGCTTAAACTACTTACATGCCAGATATCAACATTGATCCAATAGTTAAAAAGTTATACTATAAAAGGTAGATACTGTTCACAGCCGATTCTTATGGTGCAATCAATACAAATCTGTATGGCCGTCCCCAGAGCTACAGATAAGCTGCGTTTTGGGGTAATTACCCAATTAATTTTCTGAAAAACCCAATAGTTTTTGAGAGGAGGGAGTAAGAAAAAGCAATAAAAATCTTCAAAACCCAAGAAGAAATTGATAAAATAGTAAAAAACAGAACATAAAAAATGATTTACTCCATGAGTTTGAGCAAATACCCAAATAAAATTTGTCAAAACCCAATCAAAATTGAAACTGGGGGGTAAAATACCCAATGGCCTAAAACCTTATCTGCAGCTCTGCCGTCCCCCACAATGTGTTACACCAGCGACAGTTATAGTAAACCTTTAAGCAATGAATTTTATAATATGAAGTTAATTTTAGGCTTACATTCATCCCATAACATTGTTTGTGTAAACACACAGCATCGTTATTACAAATCATTCACCTTTTTGCTATGGTGAATTTAATTAAGTTGTAGATTTAGTTGTTCTTATCAATGGCGACATTTAATCTTTAGAAATCTTAAGGTGGCAGGGGATATATTGGGGTGATGGGGGTCCCTCAAAATATCAAATCTTTAGTGAAGGGCTTATTTATGGGCACCAAAAATTAAATTGGTATTTTAAAGACCCAATTCTGTATTTATTTTGTACAAAGGTGTTTAATATTTTGAAAAATCATAGAAACTAAATATCAGTTGGCTCTGAAGGATTTGTAGCTCTTCAAAATGGAGGTTACCACCACTGGCGGAAGTTCAAATTTAGCGTCGTTAGAAACCGCAAAAAACTTTGACAGCAAATAGCAAAAAATCGGCAGGTATGGGAAACACTTTTCTTGCTGAATTAACCTAGCTCAGACATGTTATTTATGTAAAATGGGACCAAAAATAGGATTGCATTGGGTTTAAAAATACTGTGTATGGGGTGAAATTGGTCACTTTTGTATTTTTTTGACTAAAATTTGGAGGGGTAGGGGCAAAAACAAAGGGCCATAACTCCACAACCCTAGGGGTTAGCCTTGCAATTTGATGTTATTTTCTATTTATGTTGCATAGGCCCTGAGACTGACACATAAATACTTTCTTGTCTTATTTGCTGTTTTCAAGAAATCCGCTTGACTGTTTGCGGCCTGTCGGAACCTCAAAATTGGCCAATAATATATCCCCTGCCCCCTAATGGTAGGATCACACTCCTGAGAACTGAGTTGGTACATACACTACACACACAATTTGTATACCTGATGATTTACCATATCAAACATTTAACATTAAATCAGCTCCGAATTGTGTTTCATCGTTTCAATCTTAGTAGGAAACAGTAAATATAACATATAACTACACATTAAATGACTGTTCAGAGTATGCACTTCATGTTTACACCAAGTTGAAGCATTGCTATCATTGTGGGAAGTCTTAGATTGGTCGACACTGGAACCTAGAGACCAGTCCACAGGTGCTTTGCATACTACTATGTGTAATTATATCAATATATTGTGTGTTATTCTGTCCGGCTGACCCTCCAATCCATGTAACTCAGTGATCAGGAAAGTCATGCGCCATAGTCATATTAAAATTCAAAACGTCACATCGCCTTTTGTACTAGATGCGCCCGTGTCGCATTCGATTTTTTCCATCTTTTCGTGTACGAAATATGATTAGTACGCCTCGTGGTAAACGCAGCTGATCTGTGTCATCAGACGCTTAACGCGATTCTTTCCACGTGTAAGCAAGCACATTAAGACAATCTGTATCATTTGACAATTTATGCGAGACAAGCAAGCGGCTAGCACATAGACGCTTGTAAATGGTCATGTAGACGTATATTTATCAAATTTTATGTTATTCAGTATTGTACATTTATAATGCCGCCGATAAAGAAGTTTAAAAAACCTGACGGTCAAGTGTGATTAACACCTTGCCTGAAGAATAGTCTGTTTCTTCCCAAGATTTACTAATTGGTTGAAAATTTGGCCGTGGCTCTTACTAAAAAATGATGCACTTTTTTTATAGAATTTGCTTTGAAATTAATGTTGTCTCATTAAATGTTTTTAAAAATGTCACATTGGTTTTCCAAATGTCCCATTGATTTTGTATCCAAATGGGCCGTTGTCCCATTAAAAATAGTTCTTTCCCGATCACTGCACGTTCGAAAATAGACTCCATTGATCGAAATGAAAAATATGTTTGTTCTGGTTATAGGGAAAATTTACGGGAAATGTTTAGTATTGTACTGAACAAGCGGGATTTTTTGTCAACTCCAAATCCAAAGTGTTCAGAATTACCCGATATAAATCGATGCAGGAAAATTCTTGCTTAAGTGTTCGGAAATTGCCGACCCCTCTCTATTCCACTTATCAATTTAATTAATGGCATATACACACATCGAATCAAAACGTTTGGTCACTTTATTTCCAAATTTGTAAAATAACATTTACACATATCTGATTATTGTAAGTGTGTAAGTAGTGTGTATTCTAACATTGCATGACCGTCTCAATTCAATAGATTTGACCATGAGTTGTTTTGATTGCAACATAATCCCACGAATAGAAATTTTCTACACTGCAGACATTCCGAAAAGTGCCGGTCCGACGGACCTGACCGGTGAAATTTCGTTCGGTCCGGGTTAAATTCCATCCCAGCCGGTCCGGCTGTCCGGTAATTATTTACAGATTTTACATTAAACTCTTGCCCGAACAATCGATTTACGATTATAAGTAGCATTGAAATAATAGGTAATTATAGGTAATTATGATTTATTTATGTATTCATCAATAAATTTCCGTCTACTAGCGAATCAGGATAGAAACACAGAATATTTTCGAAGGTGTAGTCTCCCCTTTTCAGTACGGCATATAAACAAACACGAACTTCCGGTAAGAAATTATTCATTTTCGCGACCGTTAAAATGAGCGGATTACGATATTTTGAAGGGGCTAAGCCTGGCCAAAAACGTTCTATTAGACTAATCCATCCAAAGTTGATTCATCTGCGAAGAAGGATAAAAAATACGAGCAGCATCGGCCAGAGCGTAAATTTAGTACAGTTTGGCAAAGAAAACAGGCCGTGGTTGCGTCTTGACACCGAGACAAACACCATGATTATGCTACTGAGTAGACTATGATTGATCATACTGTGGGTTGATGTTTAGGAAATTAAAAAATTGTGAACAAATTGTCTTTTTTTCTGATTTACATTCGGTCCAGTGAAAACTGGTTCGGTCCAGTGATTTTTCCAAGATTACTGGACCGAATGTCCAGTAATGTCAAAATACTTTTCGGAATGTCTGGTACTACACACTGGTCATCTTCAAATGTGTAATACAAATCAGATTTATAAATTTTACATGGTTAAATATTTAGTGTTTTATGGATAAAATATGATTAATATGCAATTCTATAGTCTATCACCTCGATAATGGATTGGAGAACATGCAAATGTGATTTATATATTGAATTTGAGTGTGAACCTTTTTCAGGATTTTGACACAAAAATTGGCAATTTTCAATGTGTTATAAAACACTTTTACAAACTGCATTTTTATTTCTGTTTAAAAATCGATGGCTTGGCATTAGAAGGTAGTAAGTGCCACTCACAACCTTATAAGATTCATACATATTTAGAATAAGCATCACAAGGCGCTTCTTATGAGCCCATTTTCATAAAAATCTGAACTTGTCATGTTGTACAAATTGAAGTTGTAAAAGTTTGTTTTACCATAAGTAAAGAGTAAATGTCAGACAGTTTTTCCGTGTTTTCTCAAAATAATGATTCGGTAGTTACGACCTTCTAGTTCTAAGCCATCGAAATATTCATTGTAGATATAAATATTTCAATGTACTATCCGACCAACGATTTTTGACAGTGACGTCATTTTGTAAACAATCTATAAATAAGAAGGGTATATTCCAAGAAAGACCGAGGACCATACTATATTGAAGTATGTCCTTACCTATTCATATATTTCAAGCAATACATGGTTCTGTGGATGTGTATGTTGACTCTCACTCAGGCGGTCTAAGTTCAAAGCTTATGACAGTCATAAACTACATCACTTTTTTATATACGAGAAATATGTAGGCCTATACCCTTGATGATTTGATAAGCTATTTATTTTGAAAATAAATGCTTTGCCTTATTAATATTAAATTTAAACCGTTGTATGCATTAATTGAAAATACATTTAGGATAGCTGTAGGGTTTCACTTAATTCTTCAATTATGACTCCCTTAACTGAAATTTCTTCAGCTTGTTCTTGGCTATTAAATTAAGCCATTTGAAGGTGAGTGAAATGACAACGGTGTTTTTTCTCAAGCAGCATTCTGTACACTTTGACTGCGATTGCAAACAATAAAATAAAAATAAGCGTAAAAAGTAATGCTGACGGGGTTCGAACTCGGGATGTTTTAATTACTAACACTGCACCGTTATCCTCTCGGCCACGATTTCATGCAGACCATAGGTAATGAAATATACTGATAATCCACACTTTTGCAGACGATATATTTAGTAAACATTTGATTGTAAAGACAGTGTGATGTAACTGTCAGGTATCCCTGGTTGGACTGTAGCATAATGATTTCAGCTGAAAATTATATTGCAGACTTGAAAAATCCAATTGTTTTCCTACACATTTACACACTAATGACTTCATTCTGTCAATAATATACATATTATTAGTTCCTACATAGAGTTAGAGCAGAGTTACTTTCCTTGTGTTTTTGCTAAGTCACGGTGGGGGATCCAACATATCGATACCAAAATGGGTTATGCATAATTTCATATGTCGAACTTCATGGTGTACATATGTTGTACACATTTTGACGAAAAAAATACGAAAGTCTTATTTGTTATCGATTTATGTTACAATCAAATTAATTTGCCCAAATATCTCAATGCAGTGCCACCCTTCATACATTTCCAAACATGTACATGTAGTTATTTCATCTGTACGTGAAGCAATGACTAAGAAAAACTGATTCTCCGTCAGGAGGTGTGACTAAAAAATTCGCGACAGTTTGACCAACACGAGAAAATCTTTTATATTTTCACTTCAGTTGTTTGATTTTTGTTATAGAAATATAACATACCTTTCATTACACACATGTTACAAATTTAACGGCGATTTGTTGGCTAGAAAAATATTTATTGTAAAAAAACAGCATGCTCTTCATATGTTGTACGTGTTTTCCATATGTTGGATTGAAAATGTTTAATTTGTCGCTTTTATATTGAGTTTAAATATATTTCCTGGAAAAACACAAACTCAAATCTGTTTAAGTTATTTTCATATCATTTCGTATTCGTTACACCAACTTATTTACGCACTTACATGTATTTTCATTTCAGCAAATGTCTGCATATCTAACTAATCAAAATGTTTGCTAATTGCAGACTAGACCTGTTATGTATATTTATGCAGTTCCTTTTTCTTTAAAACTACACACTTACGAATACACTAATTAGGCAAAACATGTTCAGTAATTGGTGGCCCGAAATATAGGAATGAAGAGTTCGAGCAGTCCTATCATCAAACTTAAAGTGTATAGAGCTATATTCTAACAGTCATTCAATGTCAAAATAATTGCTTGCATTTTTTAAGTATGATACTAGACTACCTTAATTGCAAATTAAAACTTTGGATGGGTTCAGTGTACTTTGATTCAGTCGTCGAAAAATATACGATTCTTATAGTTTCATAGGGTGTTTTAGAACACTTTCGTATGAAAATGGACAGTTTGCATGTCCAATAAATCACAGAAAGTAATTCTGTTAAAACTGAAGCGAAAAATGATCTAATTAATGGATATGAAAGCATAATTGTTTTTCAGTTTATGAAACTTTAAAAAAAATATCTTCCGATATAGCTCTATACACTTTAAATGGATCTACTGACGGCAGATTGATCGCTGAATTGTACGTAACTTCTTTATTATAAAACTGAAGCATATCATGTTGATACTAATTTTCTTAATTAGACAATCGGCTACATATTGGTGTTATTTTCTATGTAAAATTCTGATTTTTTTCACGTTTCTTCCAAGAATAAAAATGTTGATTGCCGTTAGGTAACTCATTGTTTTAACTCAAATTCAAGGTCAATGCATTAGTGCGATACATTGACTGATACATTTGAATGACTTTATTCTGAACTTTGAGCCAATTAAGGTAACACTACATATCAGGAGGTGTTTGCAGTAAAATGACAAATTAGTTCTTAGAAAGACAGGTAATTGTGATAGTCCGATTTGGTATGAATCTACTGGAATGCATTGAAATAGAAGTTTTTGTATATCAATCTGATTATGCATGACGCTCAGTAAGATAACCTGGCGTTGGTCGATACAGCGTCAGTCAGGAAGTTTTTACAAGAGATAATCAGTGATAAAAACGAGGTATGCGATTTAAATTTTGACCTTATTAACACCACACGGATGTGTAGATACCAAGTGTTCTTCATCTCTTTTTTTAAAAACCCAACAGTTATATGTAATCTTGATTCTTCGACTAACTTCAACAAGAATTCATCGACGCTCAAACAGACAAGTACTATTAATAAACTGATTTCTGCAAACCCTGACCTCATTTACTGTTACTGACTAACCTCCGCGTACAGTTTGACGATACAAGGGCAAAGCGTTCTTCGGTTTTGAACGGAAGCATTTGGTCTAAAAATGGTTAAGCTCACAGTGACCATGACCTTTGACCTGCTGACCTCAAAATATCTAGGAGTCATCGACTGTTTCCGATGAACCTTCATGCAAAGTTTAAAGATCATAGGGCAAAGTGTTCTGGAGTTATTGAACGGAAAGCATTTGGTCTAACGACAGACAGACAGACAAACGGACAGTCACCAGAAAAGCAATATACCACTCATCGATGGTGGCATGATAACTTAAACATATTTCATTTTCGATTTTTTTCCAGGAAATCCATTTAAACTCAAAATAAAATCGGCAAATTAAACATTTTCAATCCAACATATGGAAAACACGTACAACATATGTAGAGCATGCTGTTTTTTTACAATAAATATTTTTCTAGCCATCAAATCGCTGTTAAATTTTAAACATGTGTGTAATGAAAGGTATGTTATATTTCTGTAACAATAATCAAACAAATGAGGTGAAAATACAAAAGAGTTTCTCGTGGTGATCAAACTGCGGCGAATTTTCAGCCACACCGCCTGACGGAGAATCAGTTTTTCTCCGTTATTGCTACACGTACAGATAAGATAAACACACGTACATGTTTGGAAATGTATAAAGGGTGGCACTGCATTGAGATATTTGGGCAAAACAATTTGAGTTTAACATAAACCAATAACAAATAAGAATCTTACATTTTTTTCGTCGAAATGTGTACAACATATGTAGACCAGGAAGTTCGACATATGAAATTATGCGTAACCCATTTAGGTATCGATATGTTGGATCCCCCACCGTGTAAGTAAGTAATTCTTGATTAATTGATCTAAATATTGAAGTTTAAACAGAGAACTGAGCAGTGAAAGTGGACCTGACTATTATAGTAATTATTTTGAGGTTTTGCAATTAAATTTAGGTGGTTTTTATGTGAGGTCATTTTCTACTTTCAGTTTCACATCTCTTCATTTTAGTAAAATTTTGGTAGAATATAGTCTTTTTAAGCAAACGTTTTTATTGATTTAAATAAATATACGATTTATACACATTTTCATAGCCAGAACATAGGGGTGCGCTCACTCAATATTGGTTTAATTTTTCTTCGAAGTTTTTAAATCAAAATTACTCGTCCATTAAAAACATTTTTTGGTCTCATATACGAATGACTATGTACAACTGCTTCCAAGTATCTTCTTTCATAATTTGATGAATAAAAACAGGCCATCAATCAAAAACTAAGCTGTATTCTAAAGTGAATTTTCAGTCAGTAACTCTTGGCAATGTTTTGGGCCACAATTAATCAAGTTAAAACGGAGTTACTTCCCTTGTGGTTCACGCTAACTTAGAGACTACTCGTCTCTTAATTGCTCCAAGACCCAAAGCGCAATATTCCGATCAGAATTCGAGTTTCATGCATTTTGCTTTTATGCCAAATTAGAGCAAGTTTTGGCTTTGCACAATAAAGTCATGTAAGATATATAATAAAAATAGACGAGTGGCACAGAATACCTGATAATATTGGCATCCATCATTGTTCTAGAAACTTTAACCATAGAGTATTTTGATTGGTCGATAGGGGATTGACCATTTACACATCAACAACAAATAGACTGTAGTGAAATTTAAAAGTGGGACATGGTCGTTTTACAATTGTCGGAAAACAATTGCTGAGTGTTTTATGGATGTTTTTGGTGCAGATAGTGAGAAAAAGGGTTGATCCAGGGTTCTCTGCAACGCGTAGTTATGCGTATTTGGACGCATACTTTTTAAATCAGACGCATAAAATCGGCAAGAAATATGTTTTCAGGACGCAAGCTTTTTCCAACGCACGCCTTTGACCACGGGTCATAAATTCGTCGTAAACACATGATCATGCAATAAACAATCGCAGCTACCCTTGTATGGAGTAATTGACAGGCGAACAGCGGGGTTAAATACCCAAGATATGCGTCTTGAACCAATCAGCGTCCTCGAGTTCTTAGATAATCATAATAAATGTCCCGTGAAAAATAAACTTGAGTAGATCCATGCATATGTGTATATCACTAACTGTTATGTAATACACACACTTTAATACAGGAATTCCACACCCCTGTAAAGACAGCGATTTGTTACTGTTCATTGTTTTGGTTTCAAGAATTGAATTAATTATTTGTCTTGCTTTACAGATGAGATGATGGACCTCTGGAATGATTGAATGAACGTCTAAGGCCAAACCTAAATGTGGGACATCTACACCATGGACGGAATTCATCAGCATGGAACAGGTAAGTATGTTAGTATCTTTAGTGATGGTTTCAATGTTTTTGTAATCCTTTAGTAATGTTTTACTTGGTTATGTAATGTTTTACTTAGTTAAGTAATGTTTTACTTGGTTAAGTAATGTTTTAAATCGTTAAGTAATGTTTGAAATTGTTAAGTAATGTTTTCATTTGATCGGCAGTCTCGGCCAGTTTGTGCAGATAATATACACTTGGTGTATGCCTGAGTGTCATGAACAACACACCAAACATTTGGTTAAGCTGCAAACTAAAAATCAGCTGCACGAGGGGCACCTGTGTGGACAAGGCCTTTAAGTTGAATGTGTTGTAAGACGCATGAATAGTCGTCATGTAAATTGTGTTCACTGTGCACATTCAACATTGAACAAGAGTTAAAAGTACACACTTCATAGTTGGTTATAACTTTCAGTTTAAACTGGGTAAAAATGCTGCTCTTTGAAAAATTATGTTGATTAGTGTTTAATAAAAATCAAGTTCATTTGGGATTATCAAAAGACTCACTAGGTCATCTAGGATCAAAATCCATTTTGCCACATGTAAATCTCATACAATTAATAAAGTTCATTTTGGCACACTCATTTGAAAAATTTTACATGAAAATCAAGTAGATTAAAATTGTCAGGTTTCCTAGCTATTTTGAAATGCCTTGGAAATGAAGGAAGCTTGTCAAATAGATCCTTCTGAGACTTGTTCCTCACTCTTAACAAACCATTTTGCTAGATTAATTGAGCACAGAATGTATAAATGGTTTTGCTGAAGTAAACTAGCCGAAAGCTTGGGTATGTACTTACAACTTGTATTAGCTCATCTGTCATTAATTGATAAGTTGAGCTTTTGTGGTCACTCTTTTGTCTGTTGTCGTCTTCTGTCTGTTCATCATCAACAATTTGCTTGCTAGTACAATTTTTATGTTGTCTTTATGACATTTTAGATATTGAGCCATCAGAGGTAAAAACTTGTTCACTAAATTGGCTTAATCTTTTTATAACCTGTTCACAATAGTCATCTAAAAATCTAGATAAATTTTGTTATTGTATCATCTGAAGTAAAGAACTAGGTCTCTAGGTAAAGTCATAGAAAAAAGTGTAGGCTCAATTGTGGTCACATGGATGAGACTAATATAGATACCAATTCAAGCTTGTTGCATGGTTTAGACAATATGAAAACCTTGTACACGCAATAAAGGGGCTGCATTTTCTTAATTCTAAGAAGTTGTAAATGATTTCTTAGGTGCCGTCTTCCACAAGTGAGCGATGTTTTAAGTGTGGTTTTATGCCCTTTTGTTTACCATCACTTGGTAGGTCAGCAATGGAAGAACGCTGTTTACTTGTGGTTTTCCATTCATTGAAAGTTACTAAGGTAGAGTTCAGGTATAAACCTGAAGAGGTTTGTGCATTTCTATTGAACATCCTAATGTGATTTATTAGAATTTGAATGCCAAACACTGCTGTCTATTCAATATGTTATACTAATGAGGAAATTATCCCATTCAAAAGAATAGCAGGCATCACAGTTAATTTAAGTTTCACCCGATTTAACCTAGATAAACATAGTATACGAGTTGACTGACAAGGTTATGTTTATAACCATTATCATTTATCTTTGAGCAGACTGTACTGTGATTTTTGTGAGTCGACGCATACCACTGTTACCAAGAAGTGCCTATATATATATATATATATCTGATAAATAACAATCATCTCGTCAAGCTCCTCAATAATATCTAATACAATAATAAGTCCTCCAAACACAAATACCCAGTAATGATTTGCTCTATAGATCTCCAAAAGATAAATCCAAAATTGACTCTTGTACTGTTCTTACTGCATGTGTTGGAGCACTTGACTTGTAAACAATATATCTAGCCAGTCATATTGAGTAACTTGCACATTGCATACAGTTCACCTTTAAGAAAAATGAAATATTTTGAAGATATTGCTCTATTTTCAAACACAAAAATCTACTATATAACTACATTCAAACTTTGTTATCTCAAGGACTCATCGGGAAAAGCCAAATGCTCGAGATAAGCATGGTGCTCGACATATCCAAATCTCATGATGATTTTTTAGCTCGACTATTCGAAGAATATGAGAGCTATTACAGTCACTTGTTCGTCGGCGTCGGCGTTGCATATGGTTAAAGTTTTGCATGCAAAACTTTAACCTTGGTTATATTTCAATAACCAGTGCATATATTGGATTGAAACTTTGCACTGGCTTTCCCTGTCATGTAATCAACCATGTTAGATAACTCTTGCATGAATTTAATGCAAATTATGGCCCTTTTTTACTTAGAAAATTTGGTTAAAGTTTTGCATGCAAGTTACTAATAAGGCCATATCTCAAATAGTATCTGTGCTATGGCATTGAAACTAACAACACTTACTAACCATCATAAGGCAATGGTACCGGTCATGGGTAATAGCTCTATTATGATTATTATTTGAGTTATGCCCCTTTTTAACATAGAATTTTCTTGGTTAAAGTTTTGCATGCAAGTTTCATTCAGACCATATCTCAGCTACTATCCATGATACTGCATTGAAACTTACAACACTTGTTTACCATCATCAGTCAATGGTATAAGTCAAGGGCAATAACTCTATTATTTTTTTATTTCAGTTATGCCCCTTTTTAACATAGGAGTTTATTGGTTCAAGTTTTACATGCAAGTTCTATTCACACCATGTCTTAGTTACTATTTATGATATTGCATTGAAACTTATAACACTTGTTTATCATCGTTAGTCAATGGTACTGGTCAATTGTAATAACTCCATTTTTAGTTTAATTCAAGTTATGCCCCTTTTAACTTAGACTTTCCTTGGTTAAAGTTTTGCATGCAAGTTACATTCAAACCATATCTCACCTACTATCAATGATATTGCATTGAAAAGTTTAACTTCCCCTTTAAACAAGTACAAAGTAACAAATTCTCACATATAAATGATTGCCAGTTTAATAATGTCGTATAATACACACATTATTTGTCTAATATGGTAAACTGAAAATATCACATTGTTTTGTTGAGGCTTGAATTCTTAAGATAGATATTTAGGTTAACCACTAGAATATTGTATTACATGTATTGCTCACTATTGCTAACTTGTATTGTATTTATCCTCCCAGTTTAGTTCTCTGGCTGAATCTAAAGCTTGTTAATACCTACATTTATCACAAATCTGTACACTTTCCTACTATGCAATAAAAAAATCATATTGCACAATGTGCTTACATACTTTGCAAATGACATGTGATGTTCTTTGTTTATATGATGTTTATGTGATAAGTAAATATTGTTGCTAGGTAGTAAAAATTTTAGGCAGTGATAGGTGTTTGCCTTTTTTCTGTGTCTAAAGGTTGTATCTATGTGTCAAAAGGTTGTATCTCACCCGAAACTGTAGATGAATTTGACAAATTAATGCCAAATAGTCATATCTGGCCGAGATCTCACATTTTGTTACCAAAAATAAATGGGTGCGAGGTTTTGAATGTGTCATATGACGTATATCTAAGAAAATGATTGGTGCAGAGCTACGATATTTTGACATAAGGAGCAAAACGGTCTCCTGTTTCCCCGCTCATACAAACCTGAGATACGAGGTTTTGACTATCCAGCGAGGATATCAAACTTGTGTTGTTTGGCATGGTATTGTATTCAATACTAAAAATAATTACTAAACTACTTTAAACTCATCACTGATTTATTACATGACTGTATCCTCTACATTATTATTTTAATTTGTCACCTTTGTTTTAAAATTGACTCCTTTAACAAATCATATCTTACTCATATGATTATTTTGTAGAAACTTTGTTATGTCAGTGGATGTATACAATTCCCTTTAAACATACACATTTCTTGAATAGAGTACAGTGCCGCTTGAAGTCTTAAAATCATTTTCACTGACAAATATTTGTTAATAGTCCAGTGTTGAGATAATTGCCATGCCTCAACAACCATTGTACATTAGCTTTTATTGCCATGTAGTCAACTAAGTAGCGTAACTCACGTTTCAATATAATACAAATTTTAAATGGCCTGTATTGAACTTATATTTTTTCTGACAAATGGCTGCGAATAGTCGAGCGCGCTGTCTAGTGACAGCTCTTGTTTAAAATTTTGATTAAGTGTAAGAGTGTGCATAAAGGTCGGCATTTATTTCGGTGGATTGTAAGTTACACACGACGTGAACATTACTTTCACCGAAATAAATTTTTTAATGTTGACGTTTCAAGTATACGTAATTCATAAGTAACAAAATGTAAATCTTTAAATTCAATACATTAAACAATAAACACTGTAAAATTATGTATAACAACAACATCACGTATGTAACATATTGCTGACAAATTAAGTCCGAGATTATTACTTAAACTACGCATTTAAGTTCTCATAGTTATGTTTTTGTCATTGATTTATCATAATTAACGTCTCTATCAGACATGGGGCGAGTACTTGTAATGTAATAATGACATACGGGATATTATATCGTGATGCACTAACTGCCCGTTTTGAAGTCACGATTGTACCTAGCACTATATTTATAAATTACTGGTGGTCAAGTACTCTCATAAATTATCCATCAAAGTTACGACTTATGAATGCGTTGCTTGGGGGAAAATGTGTGACAGGCACGTGTTTTAGGTACATACTTGTGTATCAAATACTATAATATTAATTAGTACATTGCATGACTGTTATAATGAGATCCAATTAGGGAAGTCTGGAAATGTGTATATAAACCAGAGGAAACTAAAAGTCAGGGGGAGAGTCCAACACAGAGCTAGACTAGGAGTATGTTGTAAAGTTTGATTGAGAGAGTCCGCTCTATGCGCGGGGCGTCGTTATGCGCCACTCGCCAACGTACTGAGTTATTAATAAACTTATTATTGTCGTGATGTAAAATAAATATACATAGAAAATACACAAGCGAAGTTGTTTATGACGAAAATAACCACTATACGAACACTACGCCACATACTGACATGTCGGAACTTAAGTTAGTACTGAGTACTGTCAGTAAAAAGTACTCTGAGTAAGTACTGAGTACTTGTTTTAGGCTAGTACTTAAGTAAGTACTGAGTACTTTATTAAAGTACTCATGAGTACTGATGAGTATTTAAAAGTACAACTAATAATAAAGCACAATTTAGATTTAATCAATAGAGGATTAATTGTGTATATTATAGCACACATAAACAACACTTTGCAAAGGAAGTGAAGTCAAAGTTTGTCAAATTAGCACAGCACATGAAATTCAATCCACTTTACAAACTTTACACAGTTGGAAATGTTTTAACCTAGATATGTTCATTGCATCTTATCATCATTAATTGTTCAAACTTCATATCCTTTAGCCTACATCTATCTGGTCTGAATACTTTTCCACCAATGCTAAACAACCTTTCAACGGCAGCTGATGAAGCCAGTTTAGCCAGCTGGGGATATTCAGCTGAATTCTTTTCCCAGTACTCCAACGGGTCACTTTTCATGCAGATAATAGGTTCATCTAAGTACTGAATAACATTTGCTCCTTTATGTGAGTTTATGTGAGTTGTGGCGTTTCCTTGGTGTGCTTTTCAATATTGTAAAATGGTTTGAACGAGGTTGTTTATTAGGTGGTGAAATGTCATTATCATTCTCACTGTCATTGTTAACATTAATACACTGAGCTTTCGTATTCAACAGCGTCTCCACATTTACTTCCTTATCTTGATCTTCACACCACTGCATCTTAAAACGAGGGTCAAGGGCAGTAGCAATCTTCAAACTGTCATTGTCTTCATATTGTGATAGACGTTTCAACAGAGATTCTTTCAGGGCTGCAATCAGTTTATTGTTGTAAATTGCTGATAGTTCATTCAACTTTTTATGCAGTTCAGCTGTAATGGGTATAGGCAAGCTTGCAGTGACATTTTTTTGCTGCTGAATAAGAATGGTGGTAGAGACAGGTATTGAATCGTATTGTTCAACATTCTTCTTTGATAAAAAAAACAAAAAATTAAAGTCTTGCTGGCCGTGTGCTCGTCTTACTGATGCTCATCTTAACGAAGTTTAACTGTATATAACATTTTATAAATATTTAACTCTATCTTCTCAATCTATTCTTAACGCTGATTATCCACATATAATTTTGTCCACTTAATTATAATGTGGAAAGATTAGCGGTGTAACGATACGCTCACTTCACGATGCAGACCTTATGATACGATACGCATCACGATACACATTTTTGTTTTTAATTAAGACTGTATAATTAGTATGTTTACTGTTGCAACTTTTAATATTACAAGTCTTATTTCCTTATATAAACAAGCAGATGTTTTATGAGACCTCTTCTTTTAAGAAATTACCTATTATTTTAAAAGTAATTACTTTTACTAACAAATGAATTTCACTAAAAAAGATAATTCACCAATACTGCACATGACCCTATATATGTAAGGGTCGTATTATAAAGTTAATTTTACGATTTTTGTCCCTATTTATTTCAATTCTGAACGTATTTTCGGTCCTGATACTATGGTACGGTAAAGTCATTTATTCTTGTGGGGGATTAATTTTTGTGGATAGGTTATTCAATAATGATTGACATTGCTTGAAATTGGTTAGCCATATAATAATGAGGAAAGAAGTGGTTATAACTTGTTTTTTCGATTGTTTTTGTTTTTTGTCTCTGGATAGCTAGAAAGGTTTTCGTACTAAGGGTGGACCCTAAACGAAAATACAATTTGATATGGCCTAGGTCATACCAAATTGTTTCTTCCTTTGGGGTCCGAGGACGGACAGGTTCTAGCATCTTGAGTGCTAAAAAACAACAAGTTTGTAACCTTTTTACTTCAAAATCCATTGTAATATTGCTTTCATACTAAAAAAAAGTCTTGTTCACCATCATGTCCCAAACCCTTTAATAGCAGTAGTTTCCACATAAACAAGTTTTCAGTTATTGTAAAATCAAAATTTTTTGTGGGGTTCAAATTATGTGGATAAGTTATTATGATTGACAGTGCTTGAAAGCTATAATATTGGTTAGCCATATAATAATGAGGATAGAAGTGGTTATAACTTGTTTTTTCGATTGTTTTTGTTTTTTGTCTCGGGATAGCTAGAAAGGTTTTCGTACTAAGGGCGGACCCTTTACGAAGAAACAATTTGGTATGGCCTAGGTCATACCAAATTGTTTCTTCGTCTAGGGTCCGAGGACGGACAGATTCTAGCATCTTGAGTACTAAAAAACAACAAGTTTGTAACCTTTTTACTTCAAAATCCATTGTAATATTGCTTTCATACTTGTTCACCATCATGTCCCAAACCCTTTAACAGCAGTAGTTTCCACATAAACAAGTTTTCAGTTATTGTAAAATCAATTTTTTTTTTGTGGGGATCAAATTATGTGGATAAGTTATTTATGATTGACAGTGCTTGAAAGCTATAATATTGGTTAGCCATATAATAATGAGGATAGAAGTGGTTAAAACTTGTTTTTTCGATTGTTTTTGTTTTTTGTCTCAGGATAGCTAGAAAGGTTTTCGTACTAAGGGCGGACCCTTTACGAAGAAACAATTTGGTATGGCCTAGGTCATACCAATTGTTTCTTCGTTTAGGGTCCGAGGACGGACAGGTTCTAGCATCTTGAGTGCTAAAAAACAACAAGTTTAACCTTTTTACTTCAAAATCCATTGTAATATTGCTTTCATACTAAAAAAAAGTCTTGTTCACCATCATGTCCCAAACCCTTTAACAGCAGTAGTTTCCACATAAACAAGTTTTCAGTTATTGTAAAATCAAATTTTTTTGTGGGGTTCAAATTATGTGGATAAGTTATTATGATTGACAGTGCTTGAAAGCTATAATATTGGTTAGCCATATAATAATGAGGATAGAAGTGGTTAAAACTCGTTTTTTCGATTGTTTTTGTTTTTTGTCTCAGGATAGCTAGAAAGGTTTTCGTACTAAGGGCGGACCCTTTACAAAGAAACAATTTGGTATGGCCTAGGTCATACCAAATTGTTTCTTCGTCTAGGGTCCGAGGACGGACAGATTCTAGCATCTTGAGTGCTAAAAAACAACAAGTTTAACCTTTTTACTTCAAAATCCATTGTAATATTGCTTTCATACTTGTTCACCATCATGTCCCAAACCCTTTAACAGCAGTAGTTTCCACATAAACAAGTTTTCAGTTATTGTAAAATCAAAATTTTTTGTGGGGATCAAATTATGTGGATAAGTTATTATGATTGACAGTGCTTGAAAGCTATAATATTGGTTAGCCATATAATAATGAGGATAGAAGTGGTTATAACTTGTTTTTTCGATTGTTTTTGTTTTTTGTCTCAGGATAGCTAGAAAGGTTTTCGTACTAAGGGTGGACCCTAAACGAAAATACAAATTGGTATGGCCTAGGTCTTACCAAATTGTTTCTTCGTTTAGGGTCCGAGGACGGACAGGTTCTAGCATCTTGTGTACTAAAAAACAACAGGTTTAACCTTTTATATCTTCAAAATCCATTGTATAGCTTGGCCATTTGACATGAGCCTGACCTTTTGATTACCATATTTTAACAGTTGATATATTGTCTACGTTTACATTTGTCATATATAACTTATAATTTCCAAGAGCATGGGGGAAACTAAAGTTGAAAGCTAAAGCTATGTTATTGTTGTGCTTATGGAGTATGGGCGACTCTGGGTAATTAATTGCCAGAAAATGCAAATTTGTTTCCCACTGTCTGAACTTGAGATGAACTGGTCAGAAACCTAGGTGTAGTCTCGCATGTATCGGTGCTTTACATGGGGCACATTAAAGAACCAAGGAATCTATTCGTTAAGGATCCCTTGTATCACACAGCTCTTTCTTCTGCTAATAATGCTGTCTCTTCAGCGAATACAACTGGACTATGTTTTGTTTAAATATTCTTCTTACTTATGAGTTAATGAGTTGCAACCGTTGGTGTAAATTGGTCAATACGCAATAAAACATTAAGGATTTAAATTTGAGCTTAACTTTACAATTTTGTGCAATAACAAGTGCTTCCATCAATAGAAAATTACTATGGTGAATGAACCAATGATGAGGTTAGAAAGTAAAACTACATGACAACATTAGAAACCAATTTGTCACTCTAACTTGTGTCCTTTTCGGCCTTCGTAGTCATCAAACGACATGTCTGATAATAAACTTATAATATCCAAGAATATTATGAATAATTAGTAATTAAACCCTTTTTATACGCTTGTGAAAAACGGGGCGTATTATGTGAACACCCTTAGAGGGCTGGCGCGTGGCGGCGTCCAGTAATTTGTCTGTACTCTAACTCAAACAGTTTTCATCCGATCGTCTTCAAACTTGCTGACAATGCTTATGGGTGTAATATCTAGGCCAAGTTTGATTATAGGCCAAATCGGTTAAGGCCTTCTTGGGTTATGGTCCTTCATTTACACAAAAAATGTGAAATTGGTCTTGTCTGTACTCTTACTCAAACAGTTGTCTCCTAACTCAAACAGTTTTCATCCGATCTTCTTCAAACTTGATGACAACAATTGTAAAAACAATATATATAGTTTGTGATTATAAAGATTAGTTTAAAGATGATTGTTTAAAAATGTTTTGACATAATATGGGCTTTTATTTCATAATCAATATTTTACATAATATGGGCTTTTATTTCATAATCAATATTTTTTGTCACTAGCACAACCATGAAGTAACATTTTGGCATCTTGTTAATTTATGCTTTATACCCCAATAGAGGCACACTGGTGTATCGTGAATACATTTTAGTTATAACTGAGTCTTTTCGGTTAATTTTTCTAGGACTCTTTCCGAGAGGCCAATTGTTAATGTCTGTGTCCTCTCACGAAGACTGCATATCGGGCTGATATCCATGAAAATGACAATAATGATAATAACAACAACAACGAAAATAATAACTGTGACATTGATAATGATTCTTGGTGTCCTCTCTCGAAGACTGCATATCGGGCTGCTAACCATAGTGTTCTTTTCCAGTCTGTCTCCTGGTTTGTCTGTCTCCTGGTTTGTCTGTCTCCTGATTGTTGCCTGTCTCCTGGTTGTCGCCTGTCTCCTGGTTGTCGCCTGTCTCCTGGTTGTCGCCTGTCTCCTGGTTGTCGTCTGTCTCCTAATTGTCGTCTGTCTCCTGGCTGTCGTCTGTCACCTTGTTGTCGCCCTGGCTGTCGTCTGTCTCCTGGTTGTCGTCTGTCTCCTAATTGTCGTCTGTCTCCTGGCTGTCGTCTGTCACCTGGTTGTCGCCCTGGCTGTCGTCTGTCACCTGGCTGTCGTCTGTCTCCTGGTTGTCGCCTGTCACCTGGTTGTCGCCTGTCACCTGGGTGTCGTCTGTCTCCTGGTTGTCGTCTGTCTCCTAATTGTCGTCTGTCTCCTGGCTGTCGTCTGTCACCTGGTTGTCGCCCTGGCTGTCGTCTGTCACCTGGTTGTCGTCTGTCTCCCGGCTGTCGTCTGTCACCTGGTTGTCGTCTGTCTCCTGGCTGTCGTCTGTCACCTGGTTGTCGTCTGTCTCCTGGTTGTTGTCTGTCCCCTGGGTGTCGCATAATAATAATTTAATAGATAATAATAATGATAATAAATAAATAATTAAAAAATAATGGCGGTGTCCTCTCACGAAGACTTCATAACCATAATAACAACAACAACAACAATAATTATTGTGACATTGATAGTAATGATAATAATTATAAATAATAATAATGATAATGAAATTTTTACTCATGGTAATAATAACAGCATAATACAGACTATAATGCACAACATAGTAATAACAA